>CM064884.1:52980638-53064019 GCA_003313485.2 Penstemon barbatus | reverse complement strand
TAGAAACTGAAGTCTGTTTCTTACTCATCCATGAGATCAGACGACTACCTAAGAACTGACAGGCACCTGTTGTGCTCTTTCTGTCAATCTTGCAGCCAGCAAGGTCTGAATCTGAATAACCAATAAGCTCAAATCCAGATTCTCTAGGATACCATAATCCCAATTCTTGAGTGCCTTTAACATATTTCAATATCCTCTTGGCAGCTAAGAGATGAGATTCCTTGGGGTTTGATTGAAATCTTGCACAGACTCCAACTGAGTACATTATAGGTCTACTTGCTGTTAGATACAACAATGAACCAATAATGCCTCTATATTTGGTTATGTCCACTGATTTGCCATCTTCATCTTTATCCAAACGAAGACTTGTAGACATAGGAATGGTAGCAGTAGAGCTAGTTTCCATACCAAACTTTTTAAACAGATCTCTTGTGTATTTTGCTTGATTTATAAAGATTCCATCAGGCAGCTGTTTGACTTGTAAACCAAGAAAATAATTAAGTTCACCCATCATGCTCATTTCAAACTTATTCTGCATCAGCTTGGAGAACTTATCACACATCTGTTGGTTAGTTGAACCAAAAATAATATCGTCTACATATATTTGCAAAAGTAATATATGATTTTCCCATTCGATTGTAAACAAGGTTTTATCTACCTTACCTTTATGAAATCCTTTAATTAAAAGAAAATCAGATAGGGTATCATACCATGCTCTTGGAGCCTGTTTCAGTCCATAGAGGGCTTTCTTCAGACGATATACTTTGTCCTCTTCTTGATAGACTTCAAATCCAGGAGGTTGTTCAACATATACTTCTTCTTGCAGTTCTCCATTGAGAAAAGCAGGTTTCACATCCATCTGATAGACAGTGAAGTTCTTTAAGCAGCATAGGCAAGAAACAGTCTGATTGCTTCAAGTCTTGCTACTGGTGCAAATGTCTCATCAAAGTCTATTCCTTCTTCCTGACAATAACCCTTGGCCACTAATCTTGCTTTGTTTCTGGTAACAATACCATCTTCATTCATCTTATTTCTGAAAACCCATTTAGTGCCAATTACTCTTTGATGACTTGGTCTAGGAACTAAGTACCAGACTTCATTCCTTTCAAATTGATTCAACTCTTCTTGCATAGCTTCTATCCAAAAGGAATCATTTAGAGCTTCTTCAATTTGCTTAGGCTCTATTTGAGATAGAAAAGTGACAAACATGGCATCTTGTGCAGCAGCTCTTCTTGTTTTCACTCTATCTAAAGGATCACCAATCACTAACTCGGGTGGGTGATTTCTGAGCCATCTGAGATCAGGTTGCAGGTCTGAATGTTGTCCTCTGTTGTGATCTTGCAACACTACTGTTGGAGTTGCAGTAGTAGTCTGTTGAACATTTGCAGTCTGTTGAACAGTCTCTGGTCTATCAGCTGGTTGTAACTCTTCTGTTAGACAATCAGTGATCTGATTTTGAACAGCACTTGAGTTGGCAGCTGAGTTAAGATCAGGTAGTATGATGGGAACATATTCTTCATTCTTTCCAACACTTAACTTCTGTAAATCAGTAGATAGATCTTGATTAGTGTTTTGATTCTTTTCAGAAGATTGGTTTGGTTCATCAAATACTACATGAATGGATTCTTCTACTAGTAGTGTTCTTTTGTTAAAAACTCTATAAGTTTTACTAACAGTAGAGTATCCTACAAAAACAGCTTCATCAGCCTTTTCTGCAAAAGCAGTAAGGTGATTTTTCCCATTATTCAAAACAAAACATTTACAACCAAAAATTTTAAAGTAATGAATATTTGGTTTTCTGTTGTTCCAAACTTCAGATGGAGTCTTGTTCTGATTTTTTTTTATCATGCCTCTGTTCTGAGTAAAGCAGGCTGTATTTGTTGCTTCTGCCCAAAATCTTTGTGGCAGCCTGGCTTCAGCTATCATGGTCCTGACAGCTTCTTTTAGTGTTCTGTTTCTCCTTTCAGCAACACCATTCTGTTGAGGGGTTCTAGCAGCAGAATACTCATGATGTATTCCTTTGATATTACAATACTCTTCAACAGTAGAGTTTGTAAACTCTGTCCCTCTATCTGATCTGATCTTCAATATTTTGATACTCTTCTCATTCTGGATCAGTTCCATCAGATTGGTAAGATGTTCATTGGTTTCACTCTTCTTCTTCATGAAAATCACCCAAATATATCTTGAATAATCATCCACAACAGCTAGGCAGTATTTCTTTCCACCATTGCTGACTGGATCAATGGGTCCAAATAAGTCCATGTGTAGCAGCTCCAAGATTCTTTCAGAAGATTGGTGCTTCTTGCTTTTGAATGATGACTTGATTTGTTTACCCTTCTGACAGGCGTCACAGAGCTTGTCTTTGCTCATGACTGTTTTTGGAATCCCTTCAACCAAATCATTCTTGATTAATCTGTTAATGGTCTTGAAGTTTAAATGATTCATTCTCTTGTGCCATAGCCAACTAACTTCACTTGGTGTAGAAGCCACCAAACAAGCACTTGAATTCTTGTCAACAGAATTCCAGTCGACTATGTAGACATTCCCTTGTCTCTTTCCAGATAAGATTACCTTCTTTGTACCAATCTGTTTAACGTAGCACTTATCTGTTGAGAAGATGACTGAATATCCTTTGTCACAAAATTGACTTATGCTCAGCAGATTATATTTGAGGCCTTTGACATAAGAGACGTCAGATATCTCTATGTTTCCTCTGATTAATCTTCCTTTAGCTTTAATATTGCCTTCTTTGCTGTCCCCAAATGTAACATTTGGACCATCCACAGCAACTGCATCAGTCAGCTCATGTATGCTTCCACACATGTGCCTTGAACATCCACTGTCCAAGTACCAAATCTTCTCTACTTTACTCCTACTCCTAATCCTAACCTACAAAACAAAAATAAAATTGTTTTAGGTACCCTTATTGAGAGGGTCCTGAAGGATTAGTTCCACCTTTGACAACCCAAGATGTTGATGTCTTAGGCTTCTTAGGTTTCTGAGTTTTGACAGGAGCATGAACAGTTTCATTTTTATCATAATTAGCAGATAAGTCATGTTGATGATCAGTATGATAAGAATAGTGTTCATAAGCAGGGTAAGGTGCATGATAAGCAGGATATGCATGCATTGGATGAGCAGGGTAAGGTGCATAGTAACTAGGAAATTGAGGTGCATGATACATAGGATGATATGCAGCAGGTTGCACATAATATGACTCATTTCCATACCAAGCATTTTGATTTTTCTTATTTTTATGCTTCTTTGGCTTACTAGTAGCTTGCTCATTGACAGACGACTTAGTTTTACCACTAGTCTGATTGACTTTAGCTTTATCAGCAGACTTCTTAGGACTCTGCTGTTTGGTCTTACTAGTCTGTTTACCTATACTAGGCTCTTTGCTCTTTTTAGCCTTAGGAGATTTCTTCTCCTTTAATTCTTTCTCAGTTGAGGCAGGTCTAGCAGTTTGAACATACAGAATGACCTTACTATTGTCAGCAGATATAAATTTCTCAGTATGATTCAGTTCTTGCTTATCATGTTCTAAAGGTATCTTCTGTTTACTAGACGTATGCGTGGATGCAACAGATGATTTTTCATGAGACTCAATAACTTTTTCAAGTTCCATGATTTTTCCTTTATAAACCTCACATTCAGCTTTCAGAGATTCATGTTCTTGCTCGAGCTGTATATATTCAGCTGATTCTTTTGGCTTTTCAGCTAAAAGTTTCAGTGAACTATTTTGCTCTTTTAGCAATATCATCTCTTCCTTAAGCTTTTTGTATGCTTCAGCAATACCAGTATTGTTAAGCATCATTTTTTCAAATGAATTAAATAATTCATTGTCAAGAGGAGTTAGCTCTTCCTCAGAGTCATCAGATTCCTTTGCCATTAGGCAGAGGAGAGCAGGTTTTTCTTCATCAGACGATTCTTCATCAGACGTGTCTGAATCTGAATCAGATGAGTAGACAACAGCCAGCTTTTCTGCTTCAGCCATCATAGCCTTGCCTTTCTGATGCTTTCTTTCTTTTCTCATTTTCTTCTCCTCTTCAGTGTATTTCTCTGCTTTTGGATATGGGCAGTCTTTGATGAAGTGTCC
Source organism: Penstemon barbatus (assembly GCA_003313485.2). NCBI lineage: Eukaryota > Viridiplantae > Streptophyta > Magnoliopsida > Lamiales > Plantaginaceae > Penstemon > Penstemon barbatus. The sequence continues at coordinate 53,059,917 of CM064884.1, read as the reverse complement.
CAATTTCCTGCAGTTATAACACATTAGTTTGGATTTATAATCCTCTTTATCTTGAGAAGAAAAGTTAGGTTTAGAAGTAGAAGCATTGTTGTATTTGTTCTTCATCTTTCTCTTGTAGAACTTCTTGAAATTGTTCATTAACAACGCAACATCTCCAGCAGTATACTTCTTCTTGTTGAGCAGTGTGGCTTCATCAGATGAGTCCATTTCTTTACTTTTCTGTGCTGGTCTTCTGGTGTTTTCAGCAGCAACCAGTGCAGCTGTGGGTCCTGAAGTTGAGGTTTCTTCAATTCCCATTCTAGGCAGTTTATACTCGAATGCCTTGAGTACGGAAAACAGCTCAGTAAGAGAGATTTTTCCCAAATCCCTTGATTCTTCCATTGTTGTCACTTTCGAGTTGAATTTTGGGGGTAGGGCCTTTAGTACTCTGACAGTGATCTCTTTGTCAGTGAAGGTCTTTCCCAACTTTAAAACTTCATTCAGAGTTCTGGTGAATCTGGTGTCCATCTGATCAATGGTTTCTCCAGACTTCATCTTGAAGTTGTCAAGTTTCTCCAAAGCAACAGTGAGCTGATGCTCCTTTATTGCATCATTGCCTTCGCTCATGTCTCTGACTTTGTCCCACATCTCCTTTGCAGTCTTGCAATGTTTGACCGTGTCAAACCGATCATTGTCCAGGGCTTTAGTCATGATGAATCTCCCAACTTTATCTAGATTGTAAAGCTTGATTTCTTCTGGAGTCATCTCATGAAGGTCTTTTTCCACAACCGTATCAACTTCATTGATTTTTATGGTCTTTGTGAATCTGAATGGACCTTTAATGATACATGTATACATGTTGTCATTGTAAGCTGCTAGAAAGATTTACATTCTAATCTTCCAGTCTTCAAAAGACATACCAGCAATGTGGGGAACATGGCTGATACAGTCCATTTTTCAAAAAGTTTTAATTTTTCAAAAAGGATGCTCTTTTGAAAAGTTTGATAAACCTTTGAAAAACACTTGGATCAAGCTCGTTGATCAGGGGCAACTGATTCTAATAAACCACCTGCTCTGATACCATTTGTTGGTCCCAAGTGGTCAGATGAGGTCTAGAGGGGGGGGGGGGGTGAATAGACCTCTGAAAATTTTTGAACTTAAAAACTTTTCAATCAATCCATTAAAATGTAAATCAATTACATTAATGACTTTTACCATCTTTTAATAAGACATTAATTGATATTTTTTTATGATTTTATTTTTATGCATATTAAAGTACTGAAATACATTATCTTCGTTTTCAACAAGAATTGTTAAGGGAAAATCCCACTTCGCCCCCCAACCTTTTTATGTTTTTGCAGTCTCCCCCCTAACCTTTAAAGTTTCACACTTTCCCACCTCACCTATTTAAAAAGTCTCAGGCAACCACCTCATTGAGCAAGGCACCCCCCAACCTTTTTAAGTTTTTGCAGTCTCCCCCCTAACCTTTAAAGTTTCGCACTTTCCCACCTCACCTATTTAAAAAGTCTCAGGCAACCACCTCATTGAGCAAGGCAATGGAATCTGGCGGAATATTCCGTTTGCTTGAAGTGACGTGACTTTAGTCAAGGGTAGAATAGTCCTTTATGGCACAAAAGTGCGAAACTGTAAAGGTTAGGGGGGGAGACTGCGAAAACTTGAAAAGGTTGGGGGTAAAGAGCGATTTTCCCTATTTATAATAATTTATAAATCAGAATTTCATTTTTAGTATATATGTTTCGGTCAACAAAATATTGAAATTTTTTGAAGAAATTCTTCGAAAATATTAAGAAAAATTGTGAAATAACTTACTAAATAAATATTTCACAATTTTTCTTAATATTTCCGAAGAATTTCTTCAAAAAATTTCAATATTTTGTTGACCGAAACATATATACTCGAAATGAAATTTTGATCTATAAATTATTATAAATAGGGAAAATCGCACTTTACCCCCCAACCTTTTCAAGTTTTTCCCCCTAACCTTTACAGTTTCGCACTTTTGTGCCTTAAAGGACTATTCTACCTTTGACTAAAGCCACGTCACTTCAAGCAAACGGAATATTCCGTCAGATTCCATTACCTTGCTCAATTAGGTGGTTGTCTGAGACTTTTTAAATAGGTGAGGTGGGAAAGTGCGAAACTTTAAAGGTTAGGGGGGAGACTGCAAAAACTTAAAAAGGTTGGGGGGTGCCTTGTTCAATGAGGTGGTTGCCTGAGACTTTTTAAATAGGTGAGGTGGGAAAGTGCGAAACTTTAAAGGTTAGGGGGGAGACTGCAAAAACATAAAAAGGTTGGGGGGCGAAGTGGGATTTTCCCAATTGTTAAATCATTAAAAGTTAAATGTATTGAGATTTAGACTTTTTATATAGGAATGTGGATTATAAAGAATGTTTGAACATGTGAACTAAGTTGCACGTCATAAATTTTTTGTAGATATTTAAGAAATTTGGTGAGAATTTTTTAAAGTGAACATTTTATAAGATCATGAAAAGATATAAAATCCGATCGAATTTGACAAGATTCGGTAGACTTGAAAATTTCAGATGCAAAAAAAAAAAATCGAATTCAACTTAAATTCAACCCAATATATATGGAGGCGGATCTGAATTCCGTTGACAACCCTACTAGAGCATAAATCTTTGGCACATATTTGGTTAGTACATTATGATTTCATTTATAAATAGGTAAGTAGCACATTGTTGATTTTCATTTATTTAATAAGTGTGTAAAATAATACTGTTTAACCGAATAAATAGATAAAAGATTAGAACCTCACTCGAAATCTTTGTTTTTCAAAATTTTATCAGCTTAAAATTTTAATGGGGTATTATATTATTCATTTTGTTTAAAACTTTATGAATATGTTAAGAATTTAATAAAAATAAATTGAACTTATCATAATAAATAAATAAAATGAAAGGAAGTTGGTATTTTTGCTTTGTAAACATATAAAAAAATAGGGAAATTTACAGACACCCCCTGATTATAAGCCAAATTACAAGAAATTACCCTTCTGTTTAAAATATTACAAAGACACCCCCTCGACCAAAATAATATTACAAGGAGACCCCTCACGGCGTCAATTTTTTATTGTAGATGATGATGTCACAAAAAATATTTAATATTTTTCCAATTTTGCCCAAAAGGGGTGAATTTGTAATATAGTTTATGTTACATGGGTGTCTTTGTAACCGTGTAATAAATAATGTAAATAAATTTATTAAATTTGAAAATCATAACAGACCAATTTAAAATTTATTAAATTTATTTACAATTACACAATTCGATAAATAAAGCTTTAATAACTTTACAATAACTCAATTTGATAAATAAAATTTCAATAACATATATTTCCTTAAAAAAATAATTTAAAATTTAATAAATTTATTTACAATAACACAATTATTTAATAACATATATTTTCTTAGAAAAAACCCTTTTAAAATTTTATAATTTATTTACAATAACACAATTGGTAAATAAAGGTTTCACTTTAATAAAAAATATTTTTCTTACAAAATTAAAACAAACCAATTTAAAATTTATCTAATATAACACAGTTCGATAACTAAAGTGTTGATAACATATAATGTCTTATACAAATAAAATAATTCAATTTAAAATTTAATAAATTTATTTTAAAATAACTTGATTAAGTAAAATTTTTATAAATAAATTTTATAATTATTTGAGAAAAAACTAATTAAGGGGAAAAAACCCACCCGCTCACCCTTTCCCCTCCCCGTCTTCCTGTCTCCCTTTCCCACCCACCGCCGGCGGTTTGCAAATGCAAGCTGGCCTCAAATCCGCGACCAAAAGCCTAAGTTTGCATCTTTCCCTCGAATTTCGTGTATTGAATTTGAGATTGAGGGTTATTGGGACTAAAGTGAATATATATATATATATATATATATACAATCTTCATAATCATCATCATCAACAAAAGATTGAAATTTTCGGGGGTCAATTTTGCATCTCTTGCTCGAATTCTTGAAATTCAAAGAATTTTTGGGGATCTAAGGCTAGGTGACAGGGGAGACGGGCAGAGAAGGGTGGAGAGGTGGGGTGGGGTGGGTGGGTGGGTTGAGTTTTTTTTTTAGTTTTTTGTTAGTAAATATTATAAATAACTAAGGGCATTTTGGACATTTAAGTGTTTCGTTAAAGTTGACTAACTGTAGTTAAGTTAAGGGGGTGTCTTTGTAATATCTGAAATAGAAGGGTAAAATCATGTAATTAGGCTTATAGTTTTGGGGTGTTTATGTAAATAGAGATACAATTAAAAAAATTATTAGAGATAGACAAAGAGAGTTTATTTTTGAATAAAAAAACAAACATGAGATGTAATGCAATAAGATTTTCAAAGGGTATCATGCAAGTTTAAAGTTAATTCAAGCGATTATGTGTAGTTTACCCTAAACTTCTATATAACATCCATCAAATAATATTAAAGCAATCATTTAAATTTCTATGTTATGAGTTTTATAAGTGAAAAAAAGGTATTAGATCATATAACATCCATCAAATAATATTAGAGCAAACATTTAAAAAAACCTATTTTAAATCAAAGTAAATGTGGAATCATGCTACTGTAATTTTGGGGTAATATAATAAATTTATATGGAATTTATATTATAATAAACTTCAAAAATTTGGAAGTAGGATCGAAGTATATCCTCATGAAAAAAGAACATTATCAGAACAATCACAATAAAATAGTTATTATTTAGTCAACATTCAAAATAACTGAAACACAATAGTTTATATTGTACGATAAATGCAAATTTAACATTTTTCTCTCACAAATAAAGATGTTCCAGAAGATAAAATAAATAAACTAAATAAACTCGTGGGCCTCATTTTCTCTGATTCCAAACTCTTCTCTATTATAATCCTTTGAGCATTGTTTCACTGCACAAATTTAAAATCTTATTAGTAAAAAAAAAGGGAATATTCCATATTACACTGACAAATACAGACACATAAAAACGGAATTAAAAATATGGAAGGGGTTTAAAATATGAATATCTTACACTATCCAGAAAAACAATGTTGGTCCCAAGTGGTCAGATGAGGTCTAGAGGGGGGGGGGGGAGGTGAATAGACCTCTGAAAATTTTTGAACTTAAAAACTTTTCAGTCTTCTGTCAGCAGACTAAGCTGATGAAGAACAGTAAGATTACTTCGCTGATCAAGAACAAGTCTAGAACAGCAGAGTGACCACTCTTCTTATAAATACTTAGTTGTTTTTCAACAGAATAGTTTTCTCAAGAGTTTACTTGCAGCGGATGATTTAAAGTGTTTTTCACAAGTAGACTAAGTTCTTAAAGAGATTTTATCCCCAGTTTTACAAACTCCTTTTAAAATCCTTTAAATAATTCAAAGTGTTTAAATAAGCAAACTTTAGATATGCAAGAAAACTTAAATGCAAGATAACACAAAGAATTTTTATAGTGGTTATATGGATAAAAATCCTTTAGTCCACTCTTCCAGATCACTTAGATTCTGGGTTATACTATAATCACAAAGATTACAATATTTCTCCACTTACACCTAGACAACAAATGAAAAGGCTATAAGCTCACAATAGGAAATCACTCAGAAATCCTATCCTCTAAAGTAGAATCACTCACAAAGATGGATTCTAACTTCGCACAACACTCAGCTAATACAAAATCACTCAGATAATGTTTTTCTGTTTTCTTCAACTGGGTTTCTGTCAACAGATGACTTCCACCAGACGAGTGAGCTGTTCGAGCTTCTTGAGACGTAGAAAATTTTCTGCTTCGAATGCGAGATCTCAGATTGTTGTTGTGTGTCTCGCTCATTGAAATCAGCTCCTTTTATACTTGAATTTGAAAATAAGACCGTTGAAGGAAATCAAATCTTCAAATCCATAGCCTTAGCCCGAAATTAGAACGGTAACCTGCTACAGTACCTTTTCTGCTGTACTTTCCTGTAGCTGCATTAAATGCACTCTGCTGATCCGAGAGTTAATTCCAATCATTTTCCATTACTACCCTTCTCTTCCAGCATTTATTTCACTTGGGGCATTTATTACCGTTGAACTAATCTCTTGATCTCTTATACTCTGCTGATCGAAGCGACCCATCTGATAGACACTCTGCTGATCAAACTCTGAACTAATCTGATTTGAGTCAGCTGATGGTCTACTCTTCTGTTCGCTGTTTCAGCATGAGATCACTAGTCTTCTGGGCTTTGAACTTTGAACTCTTCTGATGTCTTCTTTTACTTGTTCAAAATTCTTCTAAGGTAACTAAGCTTCCATACTTAGCTGATTATGATGTTTTGGAAATCATCAAAACCTTCCCTTAATTTCTTGTCTTCTTTGCACTTCATCTTCATCTTCATCCAACAAACAAATTAGATTTTGTTTCATAGTCACAATGTCAAAAAAAAAAAATTTGACAACGAAAAAAATAAGGTTTAGGTGTGTACATTGCTCAAGTATTTTTAAATTATTACCTTGAAATCATGGTGGTATGCGTTGCCGTCATCAATCGACGATGGTGGTAGTGGTGTTGGAAACAAGGGACATCCTTGTCCTTGCAACATTTCTTCATAGGCCTATTGAAGAAAACTAGTGTTATTTTGTACTTTAGAATTTAATAACATAAACTTATAGCATTAACAATAATAAAATTTATAATAAATATTATTTGTTAAATTATACTTAAGGCGTCCAACACAAAACATAAATTTAGGTGTGTACATTGCTCGAATATTTTGACATTACCTTGAAATCATGGTGGTATGGGTTTCCTTCATCAATCAATGACGGTGGTAGTGGTGTTGGAAACAAGGGACATCCTTGTCCCTGCAACATTTCTTCATAGGCCTATTGAAGAAAACTAGTGTTATTTTGTACTTTAGAATCTAATAACATAAACTTATAGCATTAACAATAATAAAATTTATAATAAATATTATTTGTTAAATTACACTTAAGGCGTATAACACAAAACATAAATTTAGGTGTGTACGTTGCTCAAATATGTTGGCATTATTACCTTGAAATCATGGTGGTATGGGTTGCCTTCATCAATCGACGACGGTGGTAGTGGTGTTGGAAACAAGGGACATCCTTGTCCCTGCAACATTTCTTCATATGCCTATTGAAGAACACTAGTGTTATTTTGTACTTTAGAATTTAATAACATAAACTTATAGCATTAACAATAATAAAATTTATTAAAAATATTATTTGTTAAATTACACTTAAGGCGTATAACACAAAACATAACTTACAAAATTTATGTCAAACAAATCCATTGGATATGTCAAGAAAGGATCGGTCATTATTGTAGGATTTGTTGTCTGTCCATCCTAATTGTGACAAGTATATCAATATGTCAGTTTCAGAACTTTGTGCTAGAAAGAAATGTTGAACATTATTAAAGTAAATTTTGAATAAGAATGTGAAACTATATTCATCACGAAAATTATTCAACTTACACATTACCAATTTAGAAAGATAACACCAATACCGATGAAAATAAAGGTAATTTAACTAAATATACGTACCTTATCTTCAGAAAATTGAACAGGTACAATAACAAAACTCACAAAGATCAAATAATAAAATCTTAAGTTCTTATTTTTATATATACTCACTTGTATTATGTTTATGTTGTGCATATTCATCCCACAATTTGGATAAGTTGCATCCACATTTTGCTCTGGGAGAGGAACATGAACTCCCGAATCATTCATCATTTCTACAGGTATGCCCTAAGATTATGATTATTAATTTATTAGACATAGATGCATGACCAATAAATGAGAAAGGATTAATAACTTGTGGAGTAGTAACTTTTATGTTTAAAATGACAAAAGTATATGAAAAATAATTATGACAATAGAAAAACAACCTGATGAGTTTGAATTGGTACAATATTTGTGAGGAAGGCCAAGAGGTCATCATCCCTAACCGCTTGGGCAACATCAGAACGTTGCAGAGTTCGTCTATTATTATTTTGAGTGTGCATCCAAGCACGTAATGTCAACTCCATAGTGAAAAATTCGCATGCTTATGCAAGTATCATCGGTGTAACAGCTCTAATCCTCTGAATCATTGGTATATAATTTGAAATAAGAATATAATTGAATGAAATATATGTTTTGGGAATATGTTTCGGAAACACGAATTTAATAATTATAATAGTTAGTGCAAGGATCCAAGATATCACTTTTGATGTAAAAGATCGAAACGTGTATTAATAATTTTCTAGTTAAAATAATGGTTCGGAGTTGATTTGATTTAATATCAAAATTTTAATAAATTGATAAAAGCCTCTAATGTATTATGAATAATTTTACATAGTAAAGTTGTACCAAATATAATAAAGCTAACTAATATCTCAGATTTTTATTTTAATTTAATTATTTAACTAAGTTTATGGATAGCCATAAAATGGAGAAAGAATGTAAGAATGAATGCAGTTCGGACTTCGAAGAAATGATCAGACGCTCTCACATGTGTGAATATATATTGATCGATCATGCTTTTTTTTTTTCTGCAATCAACATAGTAGTTTGGAAAACCAATTTTAAAATATATTATACAGGGTTGGCCCTAGGTTTTTGTACTTGAAAACCAAATTTATAATATATTTATTTAAGTAAAAGAGAAATTGACTGTTAAACCAAAATCCTGATGACTCTTAGAATTCTTGAAAGTAATTTTTTTTTTTTGTTATTCAGTATTATGAAATGCACAACGAAATAGTCGACTAATTTGCAAAACAATAAGAGAAGTCAATGCACTAATGTGTACAAAACAAAAAAAGTAATAGAGTGGGAGTATGTGGAATATGGGCCCTGCTCATTCTCTTTCTTTTTAATTGATACATGTAGCATATATGGGTTTGGGGGTGGAGACCCCAAGAAGTTGGGGGCCTAGGCCATTTCCTTGTTTGTCAAGGGGCAAGGTCGGCCCTGATATTATAATTAAATTATAGCCCTTTAAAGAATACGAATATTTTAAAAATAAATTTTGGAGTATAATTTATGTACATGAACTTACCTTAACACGCTCGTCAGATTTCATCACATTTTTTATTCGAGCTAATGGGAGCAAGTGTTGACCTGAAACATCTGTAAAAAAAAAAACAGAACAAAATATATTTAATCAAGAGCAATAGATGATAACAGTCTGCAAAGTAAAAAATCGTTTTGTATAGTGAGTTAATATTTTTAGATAGAACATTAAATTAATTACATTTTATGATTTCATGTAAAGATTTTTTAATTTTTTGGTTATACATCATTAACAAGTATGAAAATACATAACTTAGTTGTAAAATCAATGATAGAAGTTTGTATTTAAGATCATGTACAAATTAACTTATACATTATGGTTTGTTAGAAGACTTATATTCATATTCATATGATTCTCTATTTTTTTTACCAATTTACACATCTCAGGGAAAACTCTGGTAGAGTTGGATAAAAAATTTAGCATATAAATTGTATTCATAATTAAATTTACAGGGCTAGTCACCTATATTGTCCCTTATATACGTCATTGTTGACACTTTCTCACTGCCTAAAAATATTGTGTCAAGTTAGTCCCTCATTTACTTTATTACTTTGTTGAGAAATTTAGTCCCCTCATATCAATAATGAGTTTTAGTGACAACTATTTTTAGGAAAATATATGCAGAGCTGACATCATATGCTCAATATATAACATTTTGGCGGGTAGTGGAACATTAGCTTGACCCAGTAGTGGTATGCTTGTTGTCACAACAACTAGCACAAGCATGGCACAAAAGCTTGGATCCACATAACTCAGAAGCTTGTGCAAGAATTGCATGGCAGATGGCACACATTCGACTCGACAATTATTGTAGGAATGTCACAGGAGTTTGTATGTATGTCTTGGAAGCTAACACGATAATTGTACGGCCTAAATATTTTTCCACAAAACAGTCAAAATGACACGATGGCAAGCACAACTTAGCATAACACGCACAAGGACAGGTGTGAAATTTAACCTTTGACGCCCAAAAGTCCGTGCAAGAGGTATTTGTGCTAGAAATTAGCTGCAAATTGCAAAAAACTTCCTTCGTCATGTGGGAAAGTTGTTTATTAGTGGTTCCTAGTAATTACAGTACAACTACCAATATATGTCATCTCAGCAAACACTTGGAGCGTATGCATATTTACTTAGCCAAAGACATAACACGTGAACCATATGTCAGTCCTAGCAATTACGGATATCAATTGCAGCCTTTTATTTGATTTTATATATTCCATGAGGGAAAAAACTCCCTTAGAACAAATTGTGTGAGGTGATTTGGAGTGTTTTTGTACACCTTAATTTATTGTATTTTGTATTAACTTGAGCAATAAGAGTACAAGTTAGGTGGGAAACCCATTAGATTGTGTGCATTATTAACTATTCCGATGTATTGTGTGATTAGGTGTTGACGTTAGTGCAGTTTGTGGGCTAGAGGGTGCTAAAAGGGAAACACAAATGTTGCGAGGCAAAGGTTGATTCAGCCCAAGAATTGTGGGTTTGCTGTGGGAAAAACAGGTAGCACAAAGGTGAGAAAATTTCCTCATAATCTAACCCCCTGTGACTGCAAACTATCTTAAACTAAGGAAAATTTAAAAGTATTGTACATTTATGAACGTGTTTATGTGTTCATGTATAAGATTATTAATTTTACTTTGTAAGTTAGTATTTGATCGAGACTAAGGCAATTAAGAAAAAATTATGTCCAAAGCAACATCAATCTCAATATACTGTGAATTTTGAGACGAAGTATAGATTGCAAAAGTGACTAAGTAATATATTTCTCAAACAACAAAAGATACCTCCTGATGAGTTACATATTTTTGTTTGGCGTTCTTTCAAGAAATTTTCAACATTTTGTCCCAGCTGGTCTATGAAACAAGACTTCTTGATGTTTTCTATCTGGAAATAAGTTTGTAAGTAAATGTGTAAAAAGTATAAGAAAAATTGTTGATTACTTACTTTTTAATGAAGAAGTTAAACAAAGATAAGTTTACCTTACACAAAAACTATCATAAAATAGATCTACAAGATACTTAAGATATTAAAAGAGAGAATTGCACTTTTGGTACACAGCTATAGGTCAATTCCCACTGTTGGTACACAGTTTTATGTGTCCAACACATTTGGTACACCTCTTTAACAAAGTTCGACACATTTGGTACACCTCTTTAACAAGTTTTCTTACTAATCTTCACATCTACCAATTCACATGTATTCATGAATTTGCAAGTCGTTTATCCTAACAAGGATATTCAAGAAAATATTGATTCACGTGTATTCATGAATTTGCAAGTTGTTTATCCTAGCAAGGATATTCAACAAAAGATTGATTGTTTCATCATTCAGTTCCTTCAATTTGGATTTTAGGCTAAGAAAATCCTCATATACACTTCACATGTTTGGAAAGACATGTGTCCTCATATATTAATGATATGTTTTTAATAGAGTAGCATCAACATAAACATTGGGTATACACTAGAAAAATGAAAATAATTTAACAGATTACCTGATGGTCACCATGATATATACTCTTTCCTTTGTAGTTGTCCATGTTCAGGATTAACAACTATAAGCAAAGTAAATCGAATTAGCACTATAACACAAATAATGAGATGTATTAGATCTGTTTCGGAAAAATGTATATCGAAATTGTATAAGACCTAAATAAAAGATTTTTCTGAATATATCAGTCAATCACGAGCTTATACTCACACACACCAAGAACAAAGAAAAAGAATAAGTATGATGTTTGGAATAGTTCTTTTATACTTTTACCTTATAACTCAACCCAAAAAACTATTATATACATTGTAAAATTCAAGTTAAAGAAATCGTTTTAAACACTTACATGGGTACAAGGATGAATATAAGACCTAAATTTTGCAGAATCTATACATAAAATTTTCCCTTATAAAATCTATATATAGGTTGGATTAGAGTTGGAAAATTGGATATAGTTTCTTGTGTAATTAATTAATATAACATCTTTTCCTTATATTAATGGAAAATAATTCTAGAGCAACCAATATTTATTGTTTGTCGGTTTCATCCCTCGGGTTCAATATCGGTACACCTACCATTCCTTTCGAGCACTTTCCAAAAAAATTTGTATCACGTGCTGGATATGTGACTTTTTTGAAGGAAGACTTTAAAAATATGAAATTACAATAACTTGTGGTCCCCTAACCCCATTGCATTGAGACCGAATTTTTTTAGGTCTGAGCCGACAGTCACAACCGTAAGGGTCATACCTTTGAAATTTGGCCCAGTACGGAAAGGACTGCGGGGAAAGGGCCATGTTTTTTCTTATTTTTTTTATTTTTATTAGAAATTTTAATTCAATTTAAATATTTTTGTTTATTTTTATTTTTATATTTTTATTTTATTTTAGTTTTAATTCAAAATTTAGTGTTTTCTGATTTGGCCTAGAAAATAGTTATTTTTGTTGAAATATATGGTCGAAGGACACATATAAACATTATGGACAACAATGACACACTTTAAACATCAAGGGCCAAGGTGTAAATACAGTCTTACCAGAGGGATGATTAGTGAGATTCACACTATGCATTTTTCTATGATTGTGTTTTAAACACAATATAATCATAAAATTTAGAATTATGTTATTTCTATGTATTTTGATATGTGACGCCCCATTTTTCCCAGCCACGTCCTCGGGCCAAAGATGCCCCTCAACTGGAATCGGGTCGCCAAAACAAACCAAATAACCAAATATGTAATTTAAACTAGACTAGCAGCGAATAACATATAACTTAAAATCTGAATTAGTTTAATCATCATAACCAATTTATCGAATAACTTAAAACTCCAGTATTTAAACCGTCAAGTAAAACGCGAAAGAAATACTATCCAAACATACTTGAAATCTCAAAAATAATCTAACAAGAAAAATTAAAATACAGGACAAGAACGATTCGGATCCCGGATCACCAACTACCACACACTTCAACTACCGAAAGTACCTGAAACAGTAATCCACAAAGAGTGGTAAGTTGATCATCCAACTTAGTGAGCTCGTGTGCAAATGTACATGATAGCATCAAGCAAGCAACATAATTGAATATCAATTCAAACACGCACACCTTAGACGCTTCACACATATGTATGCAACAGACATCTCATCCAACTGCATAGAGGGCTCGAATGAATGTGATCAGATTCATGCAAAGACATTTCATCCAGCCACATAGAGGGCTCGAATGAATGTGATAAAAAGACATCTCATCCAGTCACATAGAGGGCTCGAATGAATGTGATAAAAGACATCTCATCCAGCCACATAGAGGGCTCGAATGAATGTGATAAAAGACATCTCATCCAGCCACATAGAGGGCTCGAATGAATGTGATAAAAAGACATCTCATCCAGCCACATAGAGGGCTCGAATGAATGTGATCAGACTCAACGATGCAATTGATGAAGCAAAAAAATAAATAAATAAATAAAGCACCAACACTCGCATAGCAATAATTCACAAATTTCTAGTCACAGGCGCAGTTCAAAATTCACAAGACAAATAAAATATACACGCAAAAGTCAGAACTCATACAACAAGTCGCTTCAAGCGGCACCAAGTAAATTTGCACAAGAACACTCACCTGATTAAATGGGGCGCTTACGAGAATTGGGCGCAAATTTCGAATCAAGAGTATCAACTACCTCAACTTCAGACTACCCAAACACCACTGAAACTCCTATAAGTAGGGGTGGGCATTTGGTATCGGGAATTGGGAACCCGAACCGTACCGATCGGGTTTTTACCAAAAAAACAAAAATTTATGGGTTTTCCGAGTTTTGGGAAACCCGATTTCCCAATTATTATAAATTGCGACGGGTTTTGGGTAGGAGGTCCTACCCGATCGGGAACCCGATTATATATATATCATGTATGCACCCAATTCCCAATTATATCACTCAGTTTTTTTTTGTTTGTTCATCTCCACCAGTACCCACGTTTTATATTATAAACAACGCTTTCTCTCTCTCAATTCTAAAACATTAAAATCAAATCTGAATCTGAATCTCACGCCTCATTCAAGTTCAATCTCAAATAAAAAGTAAAAAACTGAAAAATTAAAAATTTCAGCCCTACCGGGTTTCCCGACCCGTTCCCGATTTCCCAATTTTTTTCGGGAACCCGAAATACCGGGTAGAGGATTAATCGGAACGGGTTTCGGGAAGGAAAATTTGAATCCCGAAACCCGAATACCGATCCCGAAATTCCCGAATTCCCGAAAACCCGTACCGATCCCACCCCTACCACTAAGCTTGTTCAGAAAGAACCTAGGGATAATTAAGGCAACTTAGGTTACTAGAAGGCATTTAAAACTCTAAACTAACAAACAAAATAAAAATAAAGACTCACGACTCACGGATTTGAAAAGCCAAAACTAAGACGGTTAGTTAAGACAAAGCTCGAATCTACAATCTAATGATAAAAATGAATAATTAATCACGATTACATAATCAGATGTCAACTCTAATAAATTTCCTTTGATGCATGAGTTTGTCATATTAATTAACTCTCACGTACTCAATCTCCATTTTCATCCATTAGAGAATTCTACATCAATTTACATTACATATCTCCGATTCAAATTAAATCATACTGACGTGCCTGGTTCACCTTTATGCTTGCCTTCATCGACCATCAATTGATTTCAATAGTTTAATGGTTGAATTATTTACACCTCCATGCTTATATATCTATGCTTGCCTTCATCGATCATCAATTGTTTTCAATAGTTTAATGGTTGAATTATTTACACCTCCCTGCTTATATATCATTCTTTATAAATTCAATTCTCTACCTAACAGGAATTCTAAGATCAAATAATTGTTCTCCACTACACATAATTCATACAAGAATTGTGCTAACTAGACAATATTTAATTGTTACAGTTTAGAAGTTTCTCACCTTCTGTCGGCGCCGCTAATCACCATAGAAAACCCAAGAATACCTAATTAGCTCTTTCTCACTTGAACTTGAAACTTATAAGGTATAAAATACCCACTCTCGCTTAACCCATCACAATGGGCCTTGGTTATAGTTATCAATTTAATCTTTAAATAAATTATTTATCTAATTTGATCAAGTCTTATTAATTAATTTTAATCTAGTTGATATATATATAGCTAATTAACTAGGAAGATTAACACAAATAAAGATAATAAAATCGCTTAAATTAAAAAGTTTACACATAAATGTCTTAATTTCTTGAAATTACGAATAGACCCCAGATAGAGATTTTAGGGCCTCACATGATATGTCTCAATTGTCATCTAATTTACAAGAAATATCCTAATTTTGATAATCTCAACATGTAAATAAGAGTTAGCTTGGATCAACAATTGTAAGCATTGCATACATATCTCCATAAAATATGTTAATAAAAGGTCAAACTATTTGAATTCGATGTTTTATATGCAAGCCACGAGCTAAGTTCTAATTATTCATAAATATTTTATACTACAATTTAACAAAAGAAATATAAATATTGTAAAATAATCAATTTAGATTTTATCTATTATGGAAGTGTTACACCTAACACAAAAATTACCATAAACGTTGTCGTATATTTAAACTTAATTGTTGCAATTTTGATTCCCTTACATTGTGATCATTTCTTGTTCCAAGTAGTGTCCGCCCTATAATGTTTTGGGCCCCAAAGGTCAAGAAGTGTCTTTTCTATCTTTTTATCTTTTTGTTACAAGTCTTGCAGGTAGGGCGACGTCATTTTCCCAACATGTCCCTTTCACTAATGGTATTTTCATATGTTCACCCATAAACCCTCATTACAAATTTGTGTGTCAACATTGTCTAACAAGTGAAACGCACAATTAAATTTTCCATCCAAATCTGCTTCTTCTACTTCTAAAGTTTTTTTCAGCCATTTTAAACTATAGTGTTTGAGGAGCAGCATCGTTCAAATTTCACATTGAATTGAGGATCAACAAAAATGTCAACACCCGATTGTTTCTAACACTAAATTTTTAAAATAAACATAATTACTCCCCGGCATCACGAGCCAAGTGATGGACCAAATTGATCAGTCTATGGTTGAAAGTAAAGGTCCTATATATTTTGTTACAATGTATTCCCATCCATACAAGGGACTTGCCTTGTAAAAGTCCATCATTCATTGGAATTTAGGCCTCGAGTCCTCCAAAGTCATGAATCTCCATTCGCCGATGGGCCTCCATCTTCTAACTATTCATGGGCGGTGATTGATTGCAATCATCAGGGGGACATGTATGGTGGGGGTGGCGGGAATGATGGAAGAAAAACGGTTAGTATTCATTTTGTTGTAAATTTTATTTAAATATTAATAATTTTATACTAATTCTAATTTGTTTTCAACATTTATCCAAATTAATTATTTTCAACTTTAGTCCAACTCTAGCACAACTATAGTGCTTATTTGGAATCTAGTATTAGATGACGACTAAAGATAAGTTCAAGCCTAATTCTTTAGTTATGTTATAAGTTTAAGAGTGTGTTTTGCAAGACTAATTTTTCTTAGAGATGATAATATCTTGTGTTCGTAATTATTAGTCTTCATCTTATATCTCCTTGCTTATTTATAGGAGACAAAATAATCCTAGATTCCTTAGATCTACAATCTCTAACCTTCTTGAAGATCTTGATAAGTTTTGTAATTAAAGTACAAGATTATATATTGCCATTAAATAATTGGACCACGTCAAAAGTAAATGCAAGATTAACTTTGGCTTAGTGTTTATTATATTACTATTCAAGTATTTTAGTTTTTATTTCACTAATTCTATTCAATTCAGTGGGCTCCAAGTCCTATTAGTTAAATCTCAATATAATTACAATGATTTAATTAGTATAGAAGTCCAATCCTAATTAATTAAAACCATATAGACCGTTGTTGGTCCACGAACGAGTCAATCCACTCGATCCTAATTCTTCATTTTCTTTGTTACAGCTCTAGGTGTATTGTGCGTGTCCATGTAGGTCCACCACGTAATTGATCGTGAGTTTTAAATAAACTATTATTTAATTATTTGAATAATTAATTGTTTTTTTAATTCAGTTGAACATCCTATCCAATTGGAAAACACTCTCCAAATTGATGTGAGAGTTATCACACACTCCACGATATATGTCTAGCCTGAAGTTCATGGAGCTCAATCACTAGTGAATTAATTTAGTGAAGTTTTCTCCTTACGTAAATTCACATAGACTTTCTGGTTTGACATGCCAGTTATTCAAGAAATACATCAAAGTATAAATGTCGGACACTAGATAAATCCTAACACCTCAAGCATTGAGGACCACTACTTGTACACTATCGTAAGTAGGAGTGTAACTCCAAATTCAATTTGGGACACGTGCTTCCACGATGGCTTATCTTCGGTGGGTGTGTTCGATGCGATTAACAATCTAGCAAGCCACCCACTCACGGGAGGATCTAGAGAGGGGCAATGAAGGGATACAGATCCCCCTCAAATTTTGTGTATTATATATTAGTACTGCTTATGTTTTTTCATAAACTTGTAGTGGTCAATTGGTGATGCTGATGAAAGAAGCATCACGAGGTTCGGAGTTTGAACCCTTGATTGGAACACTTCTTTGTGTTCTTTTAATTTTTTGTCATTCTCAATATTATTTTCGTACTTTTTTCTTCTTAATAATATTTCGATATTATGTGTTTTTAAATTTGTTCCTTAATAATAACTATAAAAAAAATATGAACTATCATTGTTTTTTGTAGTTCAATTTTATTTTTCTTTATTCAATGTACTTAATTGAATAAAAAATTCTCAATAATTTTAAAAAGAATACAATCTTATATTTTCTTTATAATATGGTTTTTCGGTCATAATGGGGTATCATATGTAACAAAAATACTTATAGGGTTCATTTTTTTGTCAAACTTCACATCCTATTTTTTGCATCTCTTCATATATATTATCATGAATAAATTTAAGTCTAAATGTTTGATTGAATTTGGTTTTGTGAATATACTTTAGCCCCCTCCCACTGCCTAGCATTCATGGATCTGCCACTCATGTGTATCGACTATCTTTGTCATGCTCATGGACTCATCGTCCTCTAGATCTTCGAAGTATACACAATCATGAGAGTCCATCAAAATCCATCGATGTCTTATATCAATGGATTCATTGACTCCAAATAATATAATATCGCGGTCTTAGCAATCAGTCCATGGGTTTCCCTTTTATCTAAAAACTTTCAATCATATACTAGAAGATTATTGCGTAAGATGAAATAGGTCATTAACAATAAGTTTATTGTAGTAATCAAATATATTGTTTCTATAAGTAGCTCATAATGCAATGCCAAAAGGTTGGCTTGCAGGACATCATTCTAAAAAATAGATTCCGAATATGTTGTTTGATGTTGTGGATTTCAGGAATATCCATATTGCTTTGTTAGTGGACTAAAAGTTAAATATCGATTTATTGAAATTTTGTTCCGATTGGAGGTTCCATAAATATGATATGATTAAAAATTCCAACAATTGTAAATATGTAGAACAATATGAACATATGTTGATACAATCGATCCATTAAAATTTAAATCAATTACATTAATGACTTTTACCATCTGTTTAATAAGACATTAATTGATATTTTTTTATTATTTTATTTTATGCATATTAAAGTACTGAAATACATTATCTTCGTTTTCAACAAGAATTGTTAAATCATTAAAAAGTAAGTTGTTAAATGTATTGAGATTTAGACTTTTTATATAGGAATGTGGATTATAAAGAATGTTTGAACATGTGAACTAAGTTGCACGTCATAAATTTGTTGTAGATATTAAAGAAATATGGTGAGAATTTTTTAAAGTGAACATCTTATAAGATCATGAAAAGATATAAAATCCGATCGAATTTGACAAGATTCGGTAGAATTGAAAATTTCAGATGCAAGAAAAATCGAATTCAACTTAAATTCAACCCAATATATATGGAGGCGGATCTGAATTCTGTTGACAACCCTACTAGAGCATAAATCTTTGGCACGTATTTGGCTAGTACATTATGATTTCATTTATAAATAGGTAAGTAGCACATTGTTGATTTTCATTTATTTAATAAGTGTGTAATATAATATTGACTTCATGTTTATATTTAGGTAAGTTATTAGAATTATTAATGTCCAAAATTTTGAATTTAAAGTTGTTGGTGCCAACAATTGGATATACTCTTATTAAATGCGTAAGAGATAAATATAGTAAATTATATATTCAATACATGTTATAAATAACATTCATTGACTATATTTGGTGGTGAAAATACTTATCTCATTTTACTTAATATCCATACCTCCAAATCATTCCATCACAGCCAGGCCCGGCCCAAGCCTAGGGCCCCAAAATTTTATGGTCCCGTAGCCTGGCCCATAACTTATCCCCTTTTTCTTAAAATGCACATGGTCCATGGATAATGAAATGCCATTAGGGCGGCTCTTTCGGAAAATTAGCAACAAGAAAAAAGAAAAAGAAAAATTAATTAAATCCATTATTTTTCTTCAAATTTTTAGCTGGCCCAATTTTTTTTGTCTTTTCTCGTTGTTCTCACTTCTCACTCTCGAGCCATCTCCAGTAACTTCAGTCTAGTTTCCCTTTCCTCTTTCCATTTTTCACACCTTCCTCTTTTACTTCTCATTTATATAGTCATCTCCAGTAAATTAATCTTTTCATTCCAACTAATTTCAATATTCATTCTTACTTAATAATAATAATCATAACAAATAACAAATAATAAATAATAAATAATAATATTAATAATGAATAATAATGAGCAAAGCGACTTAAGAATAATAAAAAATACATTTAAGATTGACATGATTTGGAAATATTAAGACTGACATTAATAATACAAAATAAAATTGGTACACACTAATACAACAATTTAATAGTTACATTTTTTAAACTAAAATTAATTTTTTTAAAATAATATACAAATTAACTAAAATACAATTAATTAAGAGTTACATTTCATTTACTAAGGTATTTTAAAGAAATTATTTAAGGAAAAAGAGTTTTTATTAAATTAAAAAAATTATATAAAAAAGGGGGGGGGGGGGGGGGGAACTTGTCGGCCACCTGCTGCTGGGATCGATGTGTGAGGCATTGCCTTGCACCTCAAGCGGTGGGTGAAACGAAGAAAGGGGAAATTGCCTTGCCCACCCATGATTCATTTCAGTTCATATTTTTTACTCCTTAAATCCAACTTTCCCATCCCCTCTAATCATAGGAGATGGTCTCAGTACGTCATGAATGTCATTAATTGTGTGATAAAAAAAACTCTAATTTCTATATTTGTTCTTGTCGATCTTGTGCAATCGATCATTTTTTTCTCATGGTTTAATTTAATATTAATTTATTACAACAACAATTTCCATATTATTTTATGGAGCCGTTAATCTGGAGTTTCCATTCCTACATAAACATAAACAGGTGAATAAGAGTATTACACATCTAAATATTGTTTAAATTTACTTTTTTTAATAATAATTCAATATACATGTATTAATTTGTTAAATATTATTGGTAATGACTCATGAATACCTTCTACAAATATTATCTGGAAAATATCTTGGAATGGACCATCAAGTTACAGTGCATAAAGATTTTTCCAATGGCCTATAGTTAGGAGTGTAAACGAGCAGAGGAGTATTGATCGAACAATATATTGTTTAAGCTTCATTTCATTTTTACTACTTGAAATTTTGTGTTTAAATTTGGTTTGATTTCTTAATAAACCGAGTATCGAGTAGCTTAGTATTTTACATTTATTTTTTCAATTTTTAATTTATCGAGTAAAACTTCAAAAATTATTAAACGAGAATTCTTGTTTTTCAGCCCTGGCTACAGTCTATCCTATGGTCTTTTTCTTTTACTTTAATACTGATTTGGTTCATATGGGGAAAAAAAAATTTGTTGTAAGAATAAACGTAACAAATACTACCAAGTGGTAAGTAATTTTTTCTTTAGATTTCAGTAAGTAATAAGGCTAATTGCTTGTTAAAAAAAAAAAAAAAAATGGAAGTGCTTTTTCGACTTGTTATTTGTCGGGTTTATTGTTTTTCTTAGTGTAATGTATTTTTTAATTATATAGTGGTCCAAATTTTAATTTCGCCTAGGACCCAAAATTTATTGATTAATCTTCTAAATTCTTTTGGGGTGAGGTGACGAGACGTAAGAGATAAGATGCATGGTAACACACTCGAATAGAAGGGCTGAAGGTAAAATATGGGGCTGGTTAAATGGGTCATCCTTTTTAATTCGAAAAAACCCAATTAATAGGCTCACTATTACTTGGGCTGAGGACTTTCTTAAAACACCGTTTCAGTTATTTTTGTAGTATACAATAAAAATTTAAATTTAGTATTTATTTATAAAATATTGTTATATAATATAAATGATCCGGTTTCTGTAGAATTCTAAAGACTTCTGCTGTATGCGTACTCGGATATAATGTATTTTCTTTTTCTTTATTCATCACTTTGACAAAAAGAATTGATTTTCTTTTATTTGTCTTATTAGGATTTCAATGTAAAATTAATGTTCTTTTATCAATTTTACCCTTCTTACTAATACTTGTAATTAATACTTGTAATTAATGCTAAGATTATTATGATTTCATTTATAAATAGGTAAGAAGCACATTGTTGACTTTCATTTATTTAATAGGTGAGTAATATAATACTGACTTCATGTTTATATTTAGGTAAGTGATTAGAATTATGGCACCCTAGAATCTCCCTAGAATTATTAATGTCCAGAATTTTGAATTTAAAGTTGTTGGTAGGGGTGGGCGCGGGTAGGGTATTTCGGGTCGGGTACCCGACTTGGCGGGTAGTGAATTTTCATACCCGAAACCCTACCCGATTTGGCGGGTACCCGAAGTTCGGGTACCCGAAATTTTCGGGTATTTCGGGTATTGGGTATTGGGTACCCGAAATTTCACACTTTTTTTTTCAAGAATTTTTTTTAAACATATATATACGTAAAATTGTAAATAAATGAATTCAAACATTAATTGTACACAATAACTTCAAAACAAAACAATACAAATGTCTCAAGCCTTCAAGATTCAAGTATTCAATAAATTACAATCAAATCAAACTCGAAGTCTCAAAGCATCAAAATATTAAATATCACAATCGCATGGCATGAAAGTTACAACTTACAATAGACATAAAATCACAAATCACATTCAATAATATTTCACATTTTAACTCATCATTCAGATCTTCATCACCAATCATATCCACCTACAAGCTTGAAAATCCAACTAAATTACTCAAAAAAAAAAAATTTTAAATACCCGAACGGGTACCCGAATACCCGTTCGGGTGTGAAATTAATACCCAATACCCTACCCGAAAATATATTTCGGGTTCGGGTACCCGAATCCGAATGTTAAAATACCCCTTTTTTTGTCCCAAACGGGAAATACCCAAACGGGTCGGGACGGGTCCCAAAATACCCGACCCAAACGCCCACCCCTAGTTGTTGGTGCCAACAATTTGATATACTCTTATTAAATGCATACGAGATAATTATAGTAAATTATATATTCAATAAATGTTATAAATAACATTCATTGACTATGTTTGGTGGTGAAAATACTTATCTCATTTTACTTAATATCCATACCTCCAAATCACTCCATCACAGCCAGGCCCGGCCCAAGCCTAGGGCCCCAAAATTTTATGGTCCTGTAGCCTGGCCGATAACTTATCCCCTTTTTCTTAAAATGCACATGGTCCATGGATAATAAAATGCCATTTGGGCGGCTCTTTCGGAAAATTAGTAACAAGAAAAAAGAAAAAGAAAAATTAATTAAATCCATTATTTCTCTTCAAATTTTTAGCAGGTCCAATTTTTTTTCTCTTTTCTCGTTGTTCTCACTTCTCACTCTCAAGCCATCTTCAGTGACTTTAGTCCAATTTCTCCTTCATCTTCCCATTTTTGACCCCTTCCCCTTTTACTTTTCATTTATATAGTCATCTCCAGTAAATCAATTTTTTCATTCAAATTAATTTCAGTATTCATTCTTCCTCATTCTTACTAAATAATAATAATAATAATAATAATAATAATAATAATAACACCAACAAATAATAAATAATAATAATAATATTGAATAATAATGCACAAACCGATTTGAGAATAATAAAAAATACATTTAAGATCGACATGATTTGGAAATATTAAAAATAATTTAAGACTGACATTAATAATACGAAATAAAATTGGTACACACTAATACAACAATTAAATAGTTACATTTTTTGAACTAAAATTAATTTTTTTTAAATAATATACAAATTAACTAAACTAAAATTAATTAAGAATTACATTTCATTAAATAAGGTATTTTAAATAAATTATTTAAGAAAAAAGAGTTTTTATTAAATTAAAAAAATTAAAAAAAAAAAGAAGGGAACAACAGGTGGCCGACAAATGCTGCTGAGATCAATGTGTGAGGCATTTGCCTTGCACTTCAAGCGATGGGCAAATGGGAGAAAGGTAAAATTGCCTTGACCATCCCTTGATTCATTTTAGTTTACATTTTTTATCCCCTAAATCCAACTTTTCCGTCCCCTCTAATTATAGGGTCTGGTCTCGGTACGTCATGATTGTCATTAATTGTGTGATAAAAAAAACTCTAATTTCTATATTTGTTCATGTCGATCTTGTGACATCGATCATTTTTTTCTCTTGGTTCAATTTAATATTAATTTATTACAACAACAATTCCCATATTATTTTTTGGAGCGTTAATCTGGAATTTCCATTCCTACATAAACATAAACAGGTGAATAAGAGTTTTACACATCTAAATCTTGTTTAAATTTACTTTTTTAATAATAATTCAATATTCATGTATTAATTTGTTAAATATTATTGGTCATGACTCATGGGTACCTTCTATCAATGGCGGAGGCAGAATTTTTTTTCACCGGGGTCCTTATAAATTAATGAGTATTACTTAAAATTTAAAAATAAATCAGCAACAAAAATAAAAATATGACCAAACTAATTCAAACTTAAAATAAATTAAATGAAATGATAACTTTTTTTTTTTTTTCAAATATCCACGTCGATTTGTCATAGAAATAAATCGTTGCATGATTAAATTATTTGTAACGATATCAAATACATCTCTATATAAGTAATCATAGAGTCATTTAATCATTCATTTTCCATCTGATTCCTCGGTCGATTTTTAATATATTTCATAGTAGACAAGGCCCTCTCCTAAGACGTTGTTGTAACTGGCAAAATCATTGTCAATTTTAAAAGTAAAAATACAAGAGGATACACAATGTTCCTATTTGTTTCAACTAATGTTCTAGTGATATCACCAATTCCTTTTAATTTTTGAGAACTCTTCATCTGACCGCATGTCGACAATGTTCCTTTTAATGTCCTCTTTATAACTCTTAAATTTGTCAAACTCTAATAAGCATTGAACCCCTTTATTTACAAATTTAATTATGATTGGGGGTCCACTAAAAGAAAATCATAAATTATCTTTTTTTTTTTTTAGACCAAAAATCATAAATTATCTTTAAGTTTAATATAAATATATCAATATACCATATAGGATATATATATATATATATATATATATATATATATATATATATATATATGGCTTAGGAGCAAAATTTCAGGGGTCCATGCACCCCCCTTTCTATAATGTGGCTCCGCCACTGCCTTCTACAAATATTATCTGGAAAATATCTTCGAACAGACCATCAAGTTACAGTGCAAAAATCTGTATGCATAAAGATTTTTCCAATGGCCTATAATAAGGAGTGTAAACGAGCAAAGGAGTATTAATCGAATAATATATTGTTTAAGCTTCGTTTCAATTTTTCCTGCTTAAAATTTTGTATTTAAATTTAGTTTGATTTCTTAATGACCCGAGTATCGAGTAGCTTAGTATTTTACATTTATTTTTTCAATTTTTAATTTATCGAGTCAAGCTTCAAAAGTTATTAAACGAGAATTCTTGTTTTTCAGCCCTGGCTACAGTCTATCATATGGTCTTTTTCTTTTACTTTAATACTGATTTGGTTCATATGGGAAAAAAAAACAAAAAAAAAGAATTTGTTTTTTTTTTTTTTTTTTTTTTTTTCAAGGGTTTAATCCCTTTCGAGGCGGGTCGGGCATATTAAGTGGGTACCTCTCCCACTTAATAAATACTACCAAGTACTAAGTAAATTATCTTTAGATTTCAGTAAGTACCAAGGCTAATTGCTTTTTTAAAAAAAATTGAAGTGCTTTTTCGACTTGTTATTTGTCGGGTTCTACTGTTTTTCTTAGTGTAATATATTTTCTAGTTATATAGTGGTCCAAATTTTAATTTCGTATAGGACCCCAAAATTTATTGATTAATCTTCTAAATTCTTTTGGGGGGAGGTGACGAGGCATAAGAGATAAGATGCATGGTACCACACTCAAATGATTCATTATCAAACAACTTTTAGTGTTAGTAAATTATAAAAAATTATGTATATATTTCAATTGTTTTCCATAACTGATGTTTTAGTATGCTTATATATTTTTAATTCAAATTCTTGTTCCAAAGTATCACTTCATAAATCTACGGATCTATGGTAGTACCTATTAAGGATAAATACTACTTTTGGTCCCTCTTATCATTAACTTTTTACAGAGTGGTCCCTTTTATGTTTTTTTTCCCACTCTAGTCCCTACTATGAATTATTTGTTTCACTTTAGTCCTTACTATGAATTATGTGTTTCACTTTAGTCCTTATCAGGTGGTTCCGATAACACGTAACATGCATATGATTATTTTTTAGGGCATTTTCGTCCGTTCACTATTGAGATTATTTGAGATATTGTTTAATTGGTGAGCAATTTCGGTGTTTGAAAAAAAATTTAGGAAAAAACTTTAGTTTGGAACGAAATGTACGATTAAGTTCGATTGGAATGAAAGCCTAGTTTGGAAATTTAGTTTTTTTTTAAATAATTAGAAAGACGAAAATATCCATGTTAGTTTACTTGAAATGACAAAATTGCCCTCATGAGCATATCACATGTTATCGGAATCGCCTTGGACCACTTGATAAGGACTAAAGTGAAACAAATAATTCATAGTAGGGACTAAAGTGGGAAAAAAAACATAAGAGGGATCACTCTGTAAAAAGTTAATGATAAGAGGGACCAAAAGTGGTGTTTACCCACCTATTAAATATCGTATACAATTTTGACTCGATTCGAATATCTTTGTGTCCCTTTTAAAAATTATCTTTAGGTTTCAGTATGTAATAAAGCTAATTGTTTGAATATTTTTACTATCAAAATTCTTGTTTTAATATTTTTACTATCAGTCTATTATATAATCTTTGAACCGGACTCATTAAAAACCATATACCGACTACTAGCAGCCACCTTAAACTGGAGCCCAGGAAGAAATCGTAGTCCAAGCAAATAGAAGGGATGAAGGTAAAATATGGGTCATGCTTTTTAATTCGAAAAAACCCAATTAATAGGCTCACTATTATTTTAGGCTGAGGACTTTCTTAAAACACCGTTTCAATTATTTTTGTAGTGTACAATAAATATTTTAAGTTTAGTATTTATTTATAAAAAATTGTTGTATAATATAAATGATCAGGTTTCTGTAGAATTCTAAATACTTCTGCTGTATGCATACTCGGATATAATGTATTTCCTTTTTTTTTTATTCGTCGCTTTGGCTAAAAAATTGATTTACTTTTATTTGTCGTTTTAGAATTTTAATATAAAATTAATGTTCTTTCACAAATTTTACCCTTCTTACTAATACTTATAATTAATGTTAATTAATGCTAAAATTATTTGATTAAAAAGTTATTTTGAAATATTTGTTTCAAAAATGTAATTATTAATGATATTTGAGAAATTGATTATAAAAGAATCTTTTATTCTTGAATTTATTATACTTTTGGTTTCTTTTCAGCAAGTATCATAATTCAAATAGCCAAAAATATTCAATTTGAGAAATGTAAAAATTCTATCTTCTAAACCAGCATGAAACTTTTAAATATTTTTTCTGATCCAAAAATTCCAAATTTATTTTTAATAAAATACGGTTCAAAATATTAATAAGTTTATGGGCATAGCATGACTATAACCATAAATGGGCCGCAATTAATTCGCATTTGGGAATTGGGGCCCATAAACTGGGCTGTAAACGGGCTAAACTGCACAGAGTCGACAAACAAATTTGACTTTGACCAGATTGACATACACTATAAGCTAATAAAACATTTACTAACAAAATTCAATTAATGAAATTCTCAAATAAAAAAAATAGTTCAATTATGAAATTCGAAGAAAAAAATAGTAAATTTTGGTTATATATCTCCACAAAACAAACCTATTTTAATATATTATAAGGTGAGTCCGTCCCAAGACCATAAAGGAGTAATATACAAAGATTTAGGGCCTGTTTGTTTGGCGTTTCACAAAAAAATTTCGTGTTTGGGAAATGCCAAACAAACATATTTTCTGTTTTCTGAAATAAATTTTTCATCTCTCAATTTTCTCAAGCTACTCTCTCAAAACCCAAACAAACAACAATTTTATTATCTCCAAACAAAACTTATACAAACTCTACTCTGATTTGACATAAAGTAACATATCTCTTACACAATTTATCTCACAACAAACATGATTTGACATAAAGTCTTATACATCTTACACCTACAACCCAACTTTTTCAAAAAAAAACCTACATTTACTTTATTTCTCAAACCACTCTCTCAAAACTCAAACAACAACATTACGTAAATCGAAATTATTTCACAAATCTCCACTACTCTCCCAAACTACTATCTCAAACACCAAACAAACAAGTCCTTAACATTTAGAATAAGAAATTACAAAATATATACTAGACGAACTGATTTTATAAAGTTCTATTTCCGTCGAAAACTATTTGTTTTAACTTTAGAAAATGTTGTTATGCGCTCCAAAAGTAATTTAGTTTAAATAATTATCGTATTGGATGTAATTTTTTTTTTATCTACTGACTGTGTATTTTCAGCTCGGGCTAAAGAGTGCAAAGGGTATAGGTCCTCTCCAGTGTGATGCCTTCAGTAAGATTCACATAATCACAAACTACCACATAATTATTATGATAGAGTTAATGTGAATTTACCACTGAGATTTGAAAAATAGCACTTTAACCCCTATAAAAATTTTAAAGATGTAATTTATCTCATTCAGCAAAAGAGTGTAATTCATTTGTCGAAATTGTGCATAAGCATGAAAAGTGTAATAAAAATCCTAAAGCTTTAACAAAATTTGATAATATAGTAGTAATACACAAAATGATTTAAAAAGAAAAAATTACATTATCTCATATTTTTGTTTCAACTAACGTATACATTATTAGGGTAGATAGTCTTACGTGTAAAAAACATGACAAAAACAGAAAAAACATTCGTACGTCGTACCTCCATGCCATATGATCAATTAATCTCATATTTTTTGTAACTATATTTCAGTTAGATTGTCTAGCAGTCTATGTTTGCATTTTAACAACACACTCCATTACTTTTGAAAATTAATAAATCGGATGTGGCACCTAATTTAGTTATTAACTTGAAACGAAGTTTCTCTTCTAATATATATAAGGGATTTATAAAGTACTCTTTCCGTATATGCATATGTACTAGACTCATGTGTTCCACATTTTACCTTCCCTTTGGATAAGTAAGGAGAGAATTGCAATTGTGGTATTTAATTATATACCGATTCTTACTTGTGGTATCATAAAAATCGAGGTCGACACATTTGATACAATAATTTAGAAATTGAATCACTTTTGGTACCACCGTTAAAAATGGAAGTTTATTGATGACGTGGCAGTTAAGTGTTATTGCAAAATTGATACCATTACTTATGTTGACTGACAATTCTACGCCAAATATTTCAGGTTGTCAAAATAACCCCACATCTTCAAATTTAATGACAAATTTAGTCCACATTGTTGCCCAATTTTAAAATTGACTCGAATAAGACACGTGCGAACCAATTTAAAGATTTTACTTATTATATTTACAAATTTATTTAACTAATTTAATTTTATAAATAATATTAACAGAACAAATAATACTTTAATATAAATCCAACAAAATATAACAAAATAAACAAATATTTTTGTAAAATCTAAAATTTATATATATAATATTAATATATTCAATATTTACTAAAAAATAATGTTATATATTATTAACAAAATAATTAAAATTAAAAAAAAAACCTAAAAACTAAAACCCCATCTCCATCCCTCCCCCACCCAACCCCATCCCCCCCCCCCCCCCCCCCCCAAAACCCCCCTCCCTTCAACCCAGATCCCAGGCCGCCGCGACCTCGGACAGGCGATCCCAGGCAGCGGGCGGCATGTAATCTTGGTTGGGGGATGAGGGTTAGGGGGGTTGGGGTGGGGGGAAGGAGTAGGGATGGGTTTTATTTTTTATTTTTAATTACAACTATTTTGTTAATAATATTTTACTTTATTTTTTGAATAAATATTAAATATATTTATAATATTATATAAATTTTAGATTTTAAAAAATATGTTTTATTTTTAATATTTTGTCGAATTTATATTAAAGCATTATTTTGTCTGTTAATATTATTTATAAAATTAAATTAGTTAAATAAATATGTAAATATCATAAGTAAAATCTTCAAATTGGTTCGCATGTGCTTTATTCGAGATAATTTTGAAATTGAGCAACAATGTGGACTAAATTTGAAGATGTGGGGTTAGTTTGACAACCTAAAATGGTATGTGATAGAATTGTCAGTTAATATAAGTAATGATATTAATTTTACAATAACACTTAACAGTCACGTCAGCAATTAACGTCAATTTTTAACGGTGGTACCAAGAGTGATTCAATTTCTTAATTGTGATACCAAATATGTCGGCCTTAATTATTATGGTACTACAAGTGAGAATCGATATATAATTTGGTACCACAATTGCAATTCTCTCGGTAAGTAAGAGTTAAATAGGAATTTCGAAAAAAGAATTGAAATATTTTGGAAAGGAAATTTCTAGACATATTAGTTAGGGATTTTCGCAACAGCACTAATTGATGTAAATGCCAAATTAAGTAGAGCTTAATTTAAGGTTATCATTTGGGCTTGTTTGGCTGGTCCAAAACGAATTTGGTCGAAGAAAAAGAAAGACATGTTGCTAACAATTATTGGTCAAATTTGTCATACGTTTTTTTTTTTATTATACAAATTTTATTTTCTTGCTTTTAAAGAGTTATACAAAGTGTGTCCATTGTGTATTCTTCCAAGAATTAATGAGTTATATATATATCCTAGCCCTAATAGGATTTTTAATAAGATCTACTTACTAAATAGGCTAAGCCTTTTAATTAATGCAAGACTTTATTAATTAAATGATCTTGTCTTTTAACTAGTCTTAGACCCATCTTAATCTCCAAGATTAGTTGGCCCACTAATTAAAAACCCATTTATCCTTATTAATTAAATTGGACTCCTAGCCCAATTAATTAATTCCCATTAATCTTTATTTAATTAAATTAAACTTCAAGCTCAGTTATTTAAATATTCTCTCTCCTCAATTAATTAAATATAATTTAATTAATTAATTTTTATCAAATTATAAACCTATTTAATTTGACATCACGATCTAATCCAATTGGATCTGATTCTCGCGCCCAAATGAATCGATCCAGTAGAGTCCAATTTTCTTCGTTTCTTGTGTCCACTCGATGTGTTTGTGTATGTCCCCGTAGGTTCACCACATAATTGGCCGCGGGTTAAAATTAAATATACATTTAGTTATTTGAGTAAACATATACTCTCAATCAATCGATCACTCTGTCGATTGACCATTCCAAAATTAACACACCTGCTAATTTGGGAATTCTCTCACACTCCACAGTCGATATCTGGCCACAAGCCCATGGTGCCCGATCACTAGTGAATTAATCAGTGAACCTTTAACTTTTACAATTACCATGTACGACTTAATCCTTCCATTAGTTGGTCTCCCAGTCAAGACTAAGGTTGTGGACTTTCATCGGTTTCCTTACTTGTCTCGACTATATGTATTATAGTCTCGAAACTATTCCCTTTGACTTAACCTTTATGAGCTACTTTCATAAAGTCGTCAGATACCTTGGCCAAGGATTTATCGGAATACATTTTTCACAGAGATTCGTAGGAGAAGCTCCCAACCTATCAAGTCGAGTCAGCGGATCCTCTGTTTATGATATGAACCTGCATTCATGTTCCTCTATACCCAACATGAACCCACATAGACCTTTTGGTAGACTCCAGTCAGTCGGGATTCATCAAAGCATAGACGTTCGTGCACCAAATAAACCCTATCACATCAAGTAATAAGGATTGTTCCTTGTACACTATTGTAAATCAGAATAACTTCATCCACGATCTGCAACAACATCTTCCATGGTGAGCTATTTCCTAGGTGGGGTATTCAGTGCGCTTGCCATCCCAGTAAGCCACCCACTCTTGTGTATCGACTATCCTAGTCACGCTCGTGGACCCCAACATCCTCCAATTCATCAGAGTATACAAACTCAGGAGGGTCTAACCGAATCCATTGATGTCCCATCTCAAATGGATTCTACACCTTTGAATTAATCTTAGATCACGGCATTGGAGATCAGTCAACGGGTTGTCCCATAGCAGTGTGATCTAAGGACTTTCATCCTTATGTTAGATAATTATTCATAAGATGAAGGTGACCATATAAATAAATGCATTTATTAATCGAATTGAATAGTCCTTTTAATGGCAATAAATTAAATGCAGCCAAAACAGTTGGCTTTCAGGACACTATTCCATCAATCTCTTATTTATTCCAAAAATAATTTGGAATTGTACAACATACTTTTACCCATGAGGGTACAAAAGACGACTTATCTCTCACTAATGCTTTAGTGTTTCTACACACTTTTAAATGGATTAAATCCATTGCAATTGTTTATACCTCTTGGTTGACTAGCAACCAACTACTAATTTAATTTCTGTTAAGCAAGATTCGAAAGTCGCTTACTATCTATAGCGTCCTAGTCAAGCTCGACCTAGTCGAGCTCAATCTTTTGAATCTTTAATTTGGAAATTTGTTTTAATGCTCGTGTATCGCCTTTCGGTTATACTACGACTCAAGTGTGTGGAATGTTGATTATTTATATTTTATTGACTATGCATATATTTAGTCGTTATACGAGTATTCATACCCTTTTGTTTATGCATACCTTTTGCGTATAAATCTTATAGCGCAAACAATTCCAACCATTATGGAACTATCACATCCCTTAAGACAAGGGATGGTATAAGCAAATTCTAACGATCTAAATAATTCATGGCTTTAGATGTGTTTGATGCATCAATGAGTACTTCATTGGGCCTCCAACACCCTTCTGCATCACTTGACCATAATGTTAAGTTTAATAAAATTTAGTCATCCCTTACGGGATGAGTAGGTTCAATTCCTTCTTTCTCTCTTTCCCTTGATCTCAATGCATTGAAGAACCATTTTGATTGACTTTTCAACTTATCATCCTTACAGAAAAAACCTCTAAGGTTATTTCCCTTCAGAGAGGATCCATTCCTCTTCTTCCATCTCTCGATCCTTTTAGGGCCTTTCAACGAGATGTTACTTCCCATTTAAGGAAGATTTCATGTTTGCCTTCAAGAAAATTTGGGCTTGAGAACTATCCTCAACCCATTGGTGAAACATATCACCTTTCTTATTTGAAGTGTAACTTCAAAAAAGGAAGCTTGGTGAAACCTATCACCATTCCAGTCGAATCGTAACTTCCAAAGGATAACAAATGAAATATTTTTAAGGAGATGAGTCATTGCTTGGACTCGAGAGTAATTCTCAAGTTTTGAAGTCATTCAAAATTCATTTGGGTCCAGTCAATTTATTTGATTCAAGTATGATGGTAAATATTCTAGGATATATCACTTATGAAAAATCTATCATAAACACGACGTCAAAAAGAAATAAATACGCGGCATATTAATATTAATGCATAATTTACAAACATGATTTTGATTTGTAAATTTCTCCCACTATTTTTGTTGAATACTTATGCCCCCACACGAAATAACAATTTCCTAATGGGCTCAAGGCCCAAATGCAATCGCTCAATACCTACGACTTGTTGGCCATACCAATTGATCCACTTGGTGGGCGAACATGTTGCCGGTTAACCATCGCAGCTAACCCTTGAGTTCATTTAGCCTCATTTTCCGGTATGGACCCACGTGAGACATCCATACTTACTCGCGTTAAATCATGTCCAATACTCGTGAAGAGAAATAGTTCAATCCTAGACACCCCATGACTCATGAGACAACGCTTAGAACCTTGTTATTCCCTCCCTTGGCACTAACTGTGCATCGAGGCAGTAAACATACCATCTTCCCATAAATCGATCCACGACTCGTGAGACATCGATATATATTCGTACGATATGCATAAGGCCTAGTAATTAAATAGGCTTGGACTATAAATACCATTCTATGCCCCCGTTTTACAATTTAATATAATAATGAATTTTAGGCTCAATTGGAGGTTCTATGAAAATTTCAAGTGCGAGGTCTCATCAGATTATCAATTATCTTGTTTACATTTTTATATCCTAAGCATGCATCTCATACATCAAAGAATAATTACGAAAAAGTAAACATTCACCACCTAGCATTGCACATACGATTGATCGATTGCCCATACTATGTGATCCATCACGAACCACGTGATGGACCAATTGTTCAGTCTAGGGTGAAAATAAATGGCCTAATCTATTACATAATAAATCCCATGCATACATGGGCCTTCACTTGTAATGTCCACCATCTTTCAGAATTGGGCCTCCATTTTGATCTTCAAAGTCTCCATGAGGTCTTTCGGGCTTCAAGCTTAATCTAAGTCTAACTTAAGACCCTATTCCATTACATTTGAATTCAACAAGAAGGGGCACCATTCATGCCCATTTAATTACAACCCATAATGAAAAAACCAAAAAATAACTACACAGGGCTTAAGGGCAATTCGATCAATCCACATATTCAAGTAAGAACATACATAAATTCACATAAGGGCAATAATGTAAATTTACCGACTTCTTTAAATTTTAATTCGAAAAATTATCCATATAATTAATTTTGATTTGTCCAATGTTAAAAGGACTATAATGCTCTTGCTTGAGCATCAAGGAATCTGACCTTGCAAGTTAATTAAATATAGAATCAAAATCAAATTTAGTTATCTATGATTATCTTGAAACTCTAAGTTTCCTTGTTAATTAGTTCTCTAAGATCTATAATCTTTGGTAACTCACTAGAAGACTTTAATTTTAATTAAATGTCTTAGCATAAATGAAACCCAAAGTTTTCTAGTTAATTAGATCTCTAAGATCTACAATCTTTGATAATTAACTAAAAGACATTAATTTTAACTAAGTGTCTTATCATAAATGAAACTCTAAGTTTCCTAGTTAATTAGATCTCTAAGATATATCCAAGATTTCATAACAACCAAATCTCCAAGATTTTGTCCAAGATTATTCAAAAACGAAAATTCCTGAAACCCTATTTTCTTACTATCTCGTGCGTGCAGTTTACGTGCAACTGCCGTGCAGTCCTTGTGCGTCAGCCGTGCAACTGATGTGTGTCTGTCGTGCAGTAGTTGTGCAGTCGTTGTGCGTCTACCGTCCAGTAGTCATGCAATCGTTGTGCGTCTGCCGTGCAAATGTTGTGTAACGGTCATGCAGTCGCTGTGCAGTCACCATGCATCTGTCGTGCAGTTGTCGTGCAACCACTGTGCAGTCGATGTGCATCTGTCATGCAACTGCTGTGCAGTCGTTGTGTGTCGGTTGTGCAACTGTTGTGAAGTAGTCGTGCAATTGTGCATCTGCCGTGCAGTAGTCGTGCAATCATTGTGTGTCTGCCGTGCAAATGTTGCGCAACGGTCGTGCAGTCGCTGTGTAGTCACGGTGCATCTGCCATGCAGTTGTCGTGCAACCACTGTGCAGTCGATGTGCGTCTGTCGTGCAACTGTTGTGCATCCGCCGTGCAGCCACCATGCAGCTGTCGTCTGATTGCCGTGCAATCGCTGTGCAGCTACTGTGAAATTTTTAGATTTCGGTTCTCAATACATTTTATATAACAATTTATTGATTCCTTAATTAATTAAAATCAACAGTTTTAATTAATTTGATCCAAAATTAAAAACATAATAACAATAACGAATCAAAAATTACAGTTTTAACAATCCAGATAAAAACTACAGATCTATCCAACATATCTAATCTACAGATCTAACATGCATGTTAATCTAATCAACATCAAAAATCAAACATATGATTTTAATCCACATAGTTTGCTCATTAATTTAAATATAGAGCCGGATTTGGCTCTGATACCACTGTTGGGATTCTTACGGGAAAACGAGCCTCAGACAGTAGAAATATAAAACTTTTTAGGCTCCCCTTGGAAATCTTCCAGGATACAATCCGGTATATATTTAAACTAATATAAAATAAGAACATTTAAACAGATCTAGTTTATACCTCGTTCCTTGCTAATCCAAAGCAATGTTGAAATCTGTAGAAGTAGTCATCTCCTTTGCTTAGCACCTGTGGTCTCAAGCTTTTGGTAGCGCCCCACGTGCTGCGTCTCTACTGTTCAGTACACCACATACACATGAAAACTTTGAGATCTCTGATCGGCTAGAACACAGAAGAAATCAAGATTCAAAACTCGAGAAGAAAAAGGCAGAAGTCGATCGACTTCTGCCTTTTTCTTCTCGACTTTTGTCAGGGTAGGGGCGACTGCGGCTAGGGCTTAGGGAAGAGAGAGATTTTCTTTCTTCCTTTTGAAGAGTTATACAAAGTGTATTCATGATTGTTGTGCATCGTAAATGACCATTTTATCTCTACATGCCCGACATTCATGAGTTTTTTTCTAAAGAAAATTCATTTGGTGCAAAATGTCATACAAATTATATTTTTAGGGTGCAGAGCGCCAAAAAGTTTAAATTGGTGTTAAAATCGCTGATATTTTATAATTTTAGGGTACAAAATGCCAACATTCTACATTTTAAGGGTGCAAAATCTATATTGCTAGGGTGCAAGATATAAAAAATTTGAAAAATACCCTTCTACCAATGAATTCTATCACTAAAACACACACTAGGGTGCAAAGTGCCAAAACCTTATAATTTCAGGGAGCAAAATGTCAAAAATCCGAATTATAATGATTCAGAATAGTCCATGAATTAAATAGGAACAATTCGAAATAGTTTGTAAATCAAGTTAGAAACGATTCAGAATGGTTCATGAATTGAAACAAGAATGTTTCGGAATATTTTACAAATCAAGATAGAAACAATTTGAAATGGTTCATGGAGTAAAAGAAGGACGATTCTGAAAAATCCTCAAAGCAAATTGGAAAACAACTTAGAATAGTTCAAGATTCACAACATGAGTGACTCAAAAGATCCAATTGCAGAATGAATGGCTATATTGATTCAAATCATATTACAATTCAAGGAAATTATACGGTATGATCGACAATGAACCAACATATATCAAGGCCAATCAATCAAGAAATATCATGAATTAGTCGAGGATGCAACACTTGGATATGCGTTGTTTAACCGAATAAATATATAAAAGATTAGAACCTCACTCGAAATCTTTGTTTTTCAAAATTTTGTCAGCAAAATTTTAATGGGGTATTATATTATTCATTTTGTTTAAAACTTTATGAATATGTTAAGAATTTAATAAAAATAAATTGAACTTATCATAATAAATAAATAAAATGAAAGGAAGTGGTATTTTCGCCTTGTAAACATATAAAAAATAGGTAAATTTACAGACACCCCCTGATTATAAGCCTAATTACAAGAAATTACCCTCATGTTTAAAATATTACAAAGACACCCCTTCGGCCAAAATAATATTACAAGGAGACCCCTCACAGCGTCAATTTTTGATGGTAGATGATGATGTCACAAAAAATATTTATTGTTTTTCCAATTTCGCCCACAAGGGGCGAATTTGTAATATATTTTATGTTACACGGGTGTCTTTGTAACCGTGTATTAAATATTGTAAATAAATTTATTAAATTTGAAAATCATAATAGACCAATTTAAAATTTATTAAATTTATTTACAATTACACAATTCTATAAATAAAGCTTTAATAACTTTACAATAACTCAATTCGATAAATAAAATTTCAATTACATATATTTCCTTAAAAAAAAATTTAAAATTTAATAAATATATTTACAATAACACAATTATTTAATAACATATATCTTCTTACAAAAAAACCCTTTTAAAATTTTATAATTTATTTACAATAACACAATTGGTAAATAAAGTTTCACTTTAATAACAAATATTTTTCTTACAAAAATAAAACAAACCAATTTAAAATTTATCTAATAAAGTGTTGATAACATATAATGTCTTATACAAATAAAATAATTCAATTTAAAATTTAATAAATTTATTTTAAAATAACTTGATTAAGTAAAATTTTTATAAATAAATTTTATAATTATTTAAGAAAAAACTAATTAAGGGGAAAAAACCTACCCGCCCACCCTTTCCCCTCCCCGTTTCCCTGTCTCCCTTTCCAACCCACCGCCGGCGGTTTGCCGATGCAAGCTGGCCTCAAATCCGCGACCAAGAGCCTAAGTTTGCATCTTTCCCTCGAATTTCAGGTATTGAATTTGAGATTGAGGATTATTGGGACTAAAGTGTGTGTGTATATATATATATATATACAATCTTCATCATCATCAACAAAAGAATGAAATTTTCGGGGGTCAATTTTGCATCTCTTGCTCGAATTCTTGAAATTCAAAGAATTTTTGGGGATCTAGGGCTAGGTGATTTTGTTACCTCCTATCTCAAAAAGATCGAAATTTAATAAGAATGGATGCTAATGTTTGAATCCTGTGCGGGGAATTTGGATTTTGGAGTGAAGTTGATCTGGTAGCAGTTATGGAGCTTGTGCTGGTGTCGAGACGCCGGTGAGGGTGACAGGGGAGACAGGGAGAGAAGGGTGGAGAGGTGGGGTAGGGTGGGTTTTTTTTTAATTTGTTGTTAGTAAATATTATAAATAACTAAGGGCATTTTGGACATTTAAGTGTTTCGTTATAGTTGACTAACTTTCGTTAAGTCAAGGGGGTGTCTTTGTACTATTTGAAATAGAAGGGTAAAATCCTGTAATTAGGCTTATAGCCAGGGGGTGTCTATGTAAATAGAGATACACTTAAAAAAATCTAATAGAGATAGACAAAGAGAGTTTATTTTTGAAGAAAATACAAACATGAAATGTTATGCAATAAGATTTTCAAAGGGTTTCATGCAAGTTTAAAGTTATTTCAAGCGGTTATGTGTAGTTTACCCTAAACTTCTATATAACATCCATCAAATAATATTAAAGCAAACATTTAAATTTTTATGTTATGAGTTTTATAAGGGACAAAAAAGGTATTAGTTCATATAACATCCATCAAATAATATTAGTGCAAACATTCAAAAAAACCTATTTTAAATCAAAATAAATGTGCAATCATGCTACTGTAATTTTGGGGTAATATAATAAATTTGTATGGAATTTATATTATAATAAACTTCAAAAATTTGGAAGTAGGATCGAAGTATATCCTCATGAAAAATGAACATTATCGGAACAATCACAATAAAATAGTTATTATTTAGTCAACATTCAAAATAACTGAAACACAAAAGTTTATATTGTACGATAAATGCAAATTTAACATTTTTCTCTCACAAATAAAGATGTTTTAGAAGATAAAATAAACAAACTAAATAAACTCGTGGGCCTCATTTTCTCTGATTCCAAACTCTTCTCTATTATAATCCTTTGAGCATTGTTTCACTGCACAAAGTTAAAATCTTATTAGTAAAAAAAAGAGAATATCATATATTACACTGACACATACACACACATTAAAATCGAATTAAAAATATGGAAGGGGTTTAAAATATGAATATCTTGCACTATCTGAAAAAAAAAATTAGAATCTGTTTCATAGTCAAAATGTCAAAAAAAAAAAATTAACAATGAAAAAAATAAGGTTTAGGTGTGTACATTGCTCCAGTATTTTTAGATTATTACCTTGAAATCATGGTGGTATGGGTTGCCATCATCAATCGACGACGGTGGTAGTGGGTGTTTGAAACAAGGGACATCCTTGTCCTTGCAACATTTCTTCATAGGCCTATTGAAGAAAACTAGTGTTATTATGTACTTTAGAATTTAATAACATAAACTTATAGCATTAACAATAATAAAATTTATAATAAATATTATTTG
This sequence comes from Penstemon barbatus, assembly GCA_003313485.2. Taxonomy (NCBI): domain Eukaryota; kingdom Viridiplantae; phylum Streptophyta; class Magnoliopsida; order Lamiales; family Plantaginaceae; genus Penstemon; species Penstemon barbatus. The sequence goes on along the minus strand of CM064884.1, from coordinate 53,020,425 downwards.
TTAAATTACACTTAAGGCGTGTAACACAAAACATAAATTTAGGTGTGTACATTGCTCAAATATTTTGACATTATTACCTTGAAATCATGGTGGTATGTGTTTCCTTCATCAATCGATGACGGTGGTAGTGGTGTTGGAAACAAGGGACATCCTTGTCCCTGCAACATTTCTTCATAGGCCTATTGAAGAAAACTAGTGTTATTTTGTACTTTAGAATCTAATAACATAAACTTATAGCATTAACAATAATAAAATTTATAATAAATATTATTTGTTAAATTACACTTAAGGCGTATAACACAAAACATAAATTTAGGTGTGTACATTGCTCAAATATTTTGACATTATTACCTTGAAATCATGGTGGTATGGGTTGCCTTCATCAATCGACGACGGTGGTAGTGGTGTTGGAAACAAGGGACATCCTTGTCCCTGCAACATTTCTTCATAGGCCTATTGAAGAAAACTAGTGTTATTTTGTACTTTAGAATTTAGTAACATAAACTTATAGCATTAACAATAATAAAATTTATTAAAAATATTATTTGTTAAATTACACTTAAGGCGTATAACACAAAACATAACTTACAGAATTTATGTCAAACAAATCCATTGGATATGTCAAGAAAGGATCGGTCATTGTTGTAGGATATGTTGTCTGTCCATCCTAATTGTGACAAGTATATCAATATGTCAGTTTCAGAACATTGTGCTAGAGAGAAATGTTGAACATTATTAAAGTAAATTTCAAATAAGAATGTGAAACTATATTCATCACGGAAATTATTTAAATTACACATTACCAATTTAGAAAGATAACACCAATACCAATGAAAATCAAGGTAATTTAACTAAATATATGTACCTTATCTTAAGAAAATTGAACAGGTACAATAACAAAACTCACAAAGATCAAATAATAAAATCTTAAGTTCTTATTTTTATATATTCTCACTTGTATTATGTTTATGTTGTGCATATTCATCCCACAATTTGGATAAGTTGCATCCACATTTTCCTCTAGGAGAGGAATATGAACTCCCGAATCATTCATCATTTCTACAGGTATCCCCTAAGATTATGATTATTAATTTATTAGACATGGATGCATGACCAATAAATGAGAAAGATTAATAACTTGTGGAGTAGTAACTTTTAAGTTTAAAATGACAAAAGTATATGAAAAATAATTATGACAATAGAAAAACAACCTGATGAGTTTGAATTGGTATAATATTTGTGAGGAAGGCCAATATGTCATCATCCCTAACCGCTTGGGCAACATCAGAACGTTGCAGAGTTCGTCGCTTATTATTTTGAGTGTGCAACCAAGCACGTAATGTCAACTCCATAGTGAAAAATTCGCATGCTTTTGCAAGTATCATCGGTGTAACAGCGCTAATCCTCTGAATCATTGATATATAATTTGAAATAAGAATATAATTGAATGAAATATATGTTTTGGAAATATGTTTTGGAAACACGAATTTAATAATTATAATAGTTAGTGCAAGGATCCAAGATATCACTTTTGATGTAAAATATCGAAATGTGTATTAATAATTTTCTAGTTAAAATAATGGTTCGGGGTTGATTTGATTTAATATCAAAATTTTAATAAATTGATAAAAGCCTCTAATGTATTATGAATAATTTTACATAGTAAAGTTGTACCAAATATAATAAAGCTAACTAATATCTCATAAGTCAATGCACTAATGTGTACAAAACAACAAAAGTAATAGAGTGGGAGTACGTGGAATATGGGCCTTGCTCATTCTCTTTCTTTTTAATTGCTACATTTAGCATATATGGGTTTGGGGGTGGAGCCCCCAAGAAGTTGGGGGCCTAGGCCTTTGCCTTGTTTGTCAAAAGGCAAGGTCGGCCCTGATATTATAATTATATTATAGCCCTTTAAAGAATATGAATATTTTAAAAATAACTTTTGGAGTATAATTTATGTACATAAACTTACCTTAACACGCTCGTCAGATTTCATCACATTTTTTATTCGAGCTAATGGGAGCAAGTGTTGACCTGAAACATCTGTAAAAAATACATAACAAAACATATTTAATCAAGAGCAATAGATGATAACAGTCTGCAAAGTAAAAAATCGTTTTGTATCATTTATAAATTAAATATAGATAATAGTGAGTTAATATTTTTAGATAGAACATTAAATTAATTACATTTTATGATTTCATGTAAAGATTTTTTAATTTTTTGGTTATACATCATTAACAAGTATGAAAATACATAGCTTAGTTGTAAAATCAATGATAGAAGTTTGTATTTAAGATCATGTACAAATTAACTTATACATTATGGTTTGTTAGAAGACTATGGAGAAGACTTATATTCATATTCATATGATTCTCTATCTTTTTTTACCAATTTACACATCTCAGGGAAAACTCTGGTAGAGTTGGATAAAAAATTTAGCATATAAATTGTTATCATAATTAAATTTACAGGGCTAGTCACCTATATTGTCCCTTATATACGTCATTGTTGACACTTTCTCACAGCCTAAAAATATTGTGTCATGTTAGTCCCTCATTTACTTTATTACTTTGTTGAGAAATTTAGTCCCCTCATATCAATAATGTGTTTTATTGACAACTATTTTTAGGAAAATATATGCAGAGCTGACATCGTATGCTCAATATATAACGTTTTGGCGGATAGTGGCACATTAGCTTGACCCAGTAGTGGTACGCTTGTTGTCACGACAATTAGCACAAGCATGGCACAAAAGCTTGGATCCACATAACTTAGAAGCTTGTTCAAGAATTGCATGGCAGATGGCACACATTCGACTCGACAATTATTTTAGGAATGTCACAAGAGTTTGTATGTATGTCTTGGAAGCTAACACGATAATTGTACGGCCAAAATATTTTTCCACAAAACAGTCAAAATGACACGATGACAAGCACAACTTATCATAACACGCACAATGACTAGTGTGAAATTTAACCTTTGGCGCCCAAAAGTCCGTGCAAAAGGTATTTGTGCTAGAAATTACCTGCAAATTGCAAAAAAACTTCCTTCGTCATGTGGGAAAGTTGTTTATCAGTGGTTACTAGTAATTACAGTACAACTACCAATATGTGTCATCTTAGCAAACACTTGGAGCGTATGCATATTTACTTAGCCAAAAAAAAAAAAACACGTGAACCATATGTCAGTCCTAGCAATTAGGGATATCAATTGCAGCTTTTTATTTGATTTTATATATTCCATGAGGGAAAAAACTCCCTTAGAACAAATTGTGTGAGGTGATTTGGAGTGTTTTTGTACACCTTAATTTATTGTATTTTGTATTAACTTGAGCAATAAGAGTACAAGTTAGGTGGGAAACCCATTAGATTGTGTGCATTATTAACTATTCCGATGTATTGTGTGATTAGGTGTTGACGTTAGTGCAGTTTGTGGGCTAGAGGGTGCTAAAAGGGAAACACAAATGTTGCGAGGCAAAGGTTGATTTAGCCCAAGCATTGTGGGTTTGCTGTGGGAAAAACATGTAGCACAAGGGTGAGAAAATTTCTTCATAATCTAACCCCCTGTGACTGCAAACTATCTTAAACTAAGGAAAATTTAAAAGTATTGTACATTTATGAACGTGTTTATGTGTTCATGTATAAGTTTATTAATTTTACTTTGTCAGTTAGTATTTGATCGAGACTAAGGCAACTAAGAAAAAATTATGTCCAAAGCAAGATTAATCTCAATATACTGTGAATTTTGAGACGAAATATAGATTGCAAAAGTGACTAAGTAATATATTTCTCAAACAACAAAAGATACCTCCTGATAAGTTACATATTTCTGTCTGGCGTTCTTTCCAGAAATTTTCAACATTTTTTCCTAGCTGATCTAAGAAACAAGACTTCTTGATGTTTTCTATCTGGAAATAAGTTTGTAAGTAAATGAGTAAAAAGTATAAGAAAAATTGTTGATTACTTACTTTTTAATGAAGAAGTTAAACAAAGATAAGTTTACCTTACACAAAAACTATAATAAAATAGATCTACAAGATGTTTAAGATATTAAAACACTCAAATCAAAATTTAGTTTATAACTAGATACTTTGTGTTCAATAATAATAATATTTATATTCCAAGATTCCAACAAGTTTTTCTTACTAATCTTCACATCTTCAAATTCACATGTATTCATGAATTTGCAAGTCGTTGATCCTAACAAGGATATTCAAGAAAATATTGATTCACGTGTATTCATGAATTTGCAAGTCGTTTATCCTAGCAAGGATATTCAACAAAAGATTGATTGTTTCATCATTTAGTTCCTTCAATTTGGATTTTAGGCTAAGAAAATCCTCATATACACTTCACATGTTTGGAGAGACATGTGTCCTCATATATTAATGATATGTTTTTAATAGAGTATCATCAACATAAACACTGGGTATACACTAGAAAAAAGAAATAATTTAACAGATTACCTGATGGTCACCATGATATATACTCTTCCATTTGTAGTTGTCCATGTTCAGGAATAACAACTATAAGCAAAGTAAATCGAATTAGCACTATAACACAAATAATGAGATGTATTAGATATGTTTCGGAAAAATGTATATCGAAATTGTATAAGACCTAAATAAAAGATTTTTCTGAATATATCAGTCAATCAAGAGCTTATACTCACACACCCCAAGAACAAAGAAAAAGAACAAGTATGATGTTTGGAATAGTTCTTTTATACTTTTACCTTATAACTCAACCCAAAAAAATATTATATACATTGTAAAATTCAAGTTAAAGAAATCGTCTTAAACACTTACATGGGTACAAGGATGAATATAAGACCTAAATTTGGCAGAATCTATACATAAAATTTCCCTTATAAAATCTATATATAGGTTGGATTAGAGTTGGAAAATTGGATATAGTTTCTTGTGTAATTAATTCATATAACATATTTTCCTTATATTAATGGAAGATAATTATAGAGCAACCAATATTTATTGTGTGTCGGTTACATCCCTCGGGTTCAATATCGGTACACCTACCATTCCTTTCGACCACTTTCCAAAAAAATTTGTATCACGTGCTGGATATGTGACTTTTTTGAAGAAAGACTTTAAAAATATGAAATTACAATAACTTGTGGTCCCCTAACCCCATTGCATTGAGACCGAAATTTTTTAGGTCTGAGCCGACAGTCACAACCGTAAGGGTCATACCTTTGAAACTTTGGCCCAGTACGGAAAGGAATGCGGGGAAAGGGGCATGTTTTTTCTTTTTATTTTTTCTTTTTATTAGAAATTTTAATTCAATTTAAATATTTTAGTTTATTTTTATTTTTATATTTTTATTTTATTTTAGTTTTGATTCAAAATTCAGTGTTTTCTGATTTGGCCTGGAAAATAGTTATGTTATAATCATAAAATTTAGAATTATGTTATTTTTAGGTATTTTGATATGTCTCAATTGTGATCCAATTTACAAGAAATTTCCTAATTTTAATAATCTCAACATGTAAATAAGAGTCAGTTTGGATCAACAATTGTAAGCATTGCATACATATCTCCATAAAATATGTCAATAAAAGGTCGAGCTATTTGAGTTCGATGTTTTAAATGCAAGCCACGAGCTAATTTCTAATTATTCAAAAATATTTTATACTACAATTTAACAAAAGAAATATAAATATTGTAAAATAATCAATTTAGATTTTATCTATTATGGAAGTGTTACACCTAACACAAAAATTACCATAAACGTTGTCGTATATTTAAACTTATTTGTTGCAATTTTGATTCCCTTACATTATGATCATTTCTTTTTCCAAGTAGTGTCCGCCCTATAATGCTTTGGGCCCCAAAGGTCAAGAAGTGTCTTTTCTATCTTTTTATCTTTTTGTTACAGGTCTTGCGGATAGGGCGACATCAGTTTCCCAACATGTCCCTTTCACCAATGGTATTTTCATATGTTCACCCATAAACCCTCATTACAAAATTGTGTGTCAACATTGTCTAACACGTGAAACGCACAATTAAATTTTCCATCCAAATTTGCTTCTTCTACTTCTAAAGTTTTTTGCAGCCATTTTTAACTATAGTGTTTGAGGAGGAGCATTATTCAAATTTCACATTGAATTGAGGATCAACAAAAATGTCAATACCCGATTGTTTAACACTAAAATTTTAAAATAAACATAATTACTCCCTGGCATCACGAGCCAAGTGATGGACCAAATTTATCAGTCTATGGTTGAAAGTAAAGGTCCTATATATTTTGTTACAATGTATTCCCATGCATACAAGGGACTTGCCTTGTAAAAGTCCATCATTCTTTGGAATTTAGGCCTCGAGTCCTCCAAAGTCATGAATCTCCATTCGCCGATGGGCCTCCATCTTCTAACTATTCATGGGCGGTGATTGATTGCAATCATCAGGGGGACATGTAAGGTGGGGTGGCGGGAATGATGGAAGAAAAACTGTTAGTATTCATTTTGTTGTAAATTTTATTTAAATATTATTAATTTTATACAAATTCTAATTTGTTTTCAACAATTATCCAAATTAATTATTTTCAACTTTAGTCCAACTCTAGCACAATTATAGTGCTTATTTGGAATCTAGTATTGGATGACAACTAAAGATAAGTTCAAGCCTAACTCTTTAGTTATGTTTTAAGTTTAAGAGTGTGTTTTGCAAGACTAATTTTTCTTAGAGATGATAATATCTTGTGTTCGTATTTATTAGTCTTCATCTTATATATCCTTTCTTATTTATAGGAAACTAAATAATCCTAGATTCCTTAGATCTACAATCTCTAACCTTCTTGAAGATCTTGATAAGTTTTCTAATTAAAGTACAAGACTATAATTTGCCATTAAATAATTTGACTACGTCAAAAGTAAATGCAAGATTAACTTTGGCTTAGTCTTTATTATATTACTATTCAAGTATTTTAGTTTTTATTTCACTAATTCTATTTAATTCAGTGTGCTCCAAGTCCTATTAGTTAAATCTCAATATAATTTCAATGATCTAATTAGTACAGGAGTCCAATCCTAATTAATTAAAACCATATAGGCCATTGTTGGTCCACGAACGAGTCAATCCACTCGATCCTAATTCTTCATTTTCTTTGTTATAGCTCTAGGTGTATTGTGCGTGTCCATGTAGGTTCACCACGTAATTGATCGTGGGTATTAAATAAACTATTATTTAATTATTTGAATAATTAATTGTTTTTTTTTAATTCAGTTGAACATCCTATCAAATTGGAAAACACTCTCCAAATTGATGTGAGAGTTATCACACACTCCACGATATATGTCTAGCCTGAAGTTCATGGAGCTCAATCACTAGTGAATTAATTTAGTGAAGTATAAATGTCGGACACTAGATAAACCCTAACACCTCAAGCATTGAGGACCACTACTCGTACACTATCGTAAGTAGGAGTGTAACTCCATATTCAATTTGCGACACGTGCTTCCACGATGGCTTATCTTCGATTGGTGTGTTCGATGCGATTCACAATCTAGCAAGCCACACACTCACGGGCGGATCTAGAGATGGGCAATGAGGGGATATTGATCCCCCTCAAATTTTGTGGATTATATATTAGTACTGCTTAAGTTTTTTCATAAACTTGTAGTGGTCAATTGGTGATGCTGATGAAAGAAGCATCATGAGGTTCCGAGTTTGAACCCTTGATTGGTAGATGATGATGTCACAAAAAATATTTAATGTTTTTCCAATTTTGCCCACAAGGGGTGAATTTGTAATATATTTTATGTTACAGAGGTGTCTTTGTAACCGTGTAATAAATATTGTAAATAAATTTATTAAATTTGAAAATCACAATAGACCAATTTAAAATTTATTAAATTTATTTACAATTACACAATTCGATAAATAAAGCTTTAATAACTTTACAATAACTCAATTCGATAAATAAAATTTTAATAGCATATATTTCCTTAAAAAAAATAATTTAAAATTTAGTAAATTTATTTACAATAACACAATTATTTAATAACATATATTTTCTTAGAAAAAAACCCTTTTAAAATTTTATAATTTATTTACAATAACACAATTGGTAAATAAAGTTTCACTTTAATAACAAATATTTTTCTTACAAAAATAAAGCAAACCAATTTAAAATTTATCTAATATAACACAGTTCGATAAATGTGTAACACCCATAAACCCTCGATACAAAATTGTGTGTCAACATTGTCTAACACGTGAAACGCACAATTGAATTTTCCATCCAAATCTGCTTCTTCTACTTCTAAAGTTTTTTGCAGCCGTTTTAAACTATAGTGTTTGAGGAGCATCATCGTTCAAATTTCACATTGAGTTGAGGATAAACAAAAATGTCAACACCCGATTGTTTCTAACACTAAATTTTCAAAATAAACATAATTACTCCCTGGCATCACAAGCCAAGTGATGGACCGAAGTGATCAGTCTATGGTTGAAAGTAAAGGTCCTATATATTTTGTTACAATGTATTCCCATGCATACAAGGGACTTGCCTTGTAAAAGTCCATCATTCTTTGGGATTTAGGCCTCGAGTCCTCCAAAGTCATGAATCTCCATTCGCCGATGGGCCTCCATCTTCTAACTATTCATGGGCGGTGATTGATTGCAATCATCAGGGGGACATGTAAGGTGGGGGTGACGGGAATGATGGAAGAAAAACGGTTAGTATTCATTTTGTTGTAAATTTTATTTAAATATTAATAATTTTATACAAATTCTAATTTGTTTTCAACAATTATCCAATTAATTATTTTCAACTTTAGTCCAACTCTAGCACAACTATAGTACTTATTTGGAATCTAGTATTGGATGACAACTAAAGATAAGTTCAAGCCTAATTCTTTAGTTATGTTTTAAGTTTAAGAGTGTGTTTTGCAAGACTAATTTTTCTTAGAGATGATAATATCTTGTGTTCGTATTTATTAGTCTTCATCTTATATCTCCTTGCTTATTTATAGGAGACAAAATAATCCTAGATTCCTTAGATCTACAATCTCTAACCTTCTTGAAGATCTTGATAAGTTTTCTAATTAAAGTACAAGACTATATATTGCCATTAAATAATTGACTACTTCAGAAGTAAATGCAAGATTAACTTTGGCTTAGTCTTTTTATTTTACTATTCTAGTATTTTAGTTTTTATTTCACTACTTCTATTTAATTCAGTGGGCTCAAAATAACTGAAACACAAAAGTTTATATTGTACGATAAATGCAAATTTAACATTTTTCACTCACAAATAAAGATGTTCTAGAAGATAAAATAAACAAACTAAATAAACTTATGGGCCTCATTTTCTCTGATTCCAAACTCTTCTCTATTATAATCCTTTGAGCATTGTTTCACTGCACAAAGTTAAAATCTTATTAGTAAAAAAAAGAGAATATTCCATATTACACTGACACATACAGACACATAAAAACCGAATTAAAAATATGGAAGGGGTTTAAAATATGAATACCTTACATTATACAGAAAAAAAATTAGATTTTATTTCATAGTCACAATGTCAAAAATAAAAAAAAAAAAAATTTGACAACGAAAAAAATAAGGTTTAGGTGTGTACATTGCTCAAGTATTTTTAAATTATTACCTTGAAATCATGGTGGTATGGGTAGCCGTCATCAATCGACGACGGTGGTAGTGGTGTTGGAAACAAGGGACATCCTTGTCCTTGCAACATTTCTTCATAGGCCTATTGAAGAAAACTAGTGTTATTTTGTACTTTAGAATTCGATAACATAAACTTATAACATTAACAATAATAAAATTTATAATAAATATTATTTGTTAAATTACACTTAAGGCTTGTAACACAAAACATAAATTTAGGTGTGTACATTGCTCATATATTTTGACATTATTACCTTGAAATCATGGTGGTATGGGTTTCCTTCATCAATCGATGACGGTGGTAGTGGTGTTGGAAACAAGGGAAATCCTTGTCCCTGCAACATTTCTTCATAGGCCTATTGAAGAACACAAGTGTTATTTTGTACTTTAGAATCTAATAACATAAACTTATAGCATTAACAATAATAAAATTTATAATAAATATTATTTGTTAAATTACAATTAAGGCGTATATCACAAAACAAAAATTTAGGTGTGTACATTGCTTAAATATTTTGACATTATTACCTTGAAATCATGGTGGTATGGGTTGCCTTCATCAATTGACAACGGTGGTAGTGGTGTTGGAAACAAGGGACATCCTTGTCCCTGCAACATTTCTTCATAGGCCTATTGAAGAAAACTAGTGTTATTTTGTACTTTAGAATTTAATAAAAATAATAAAATTTATTAAAAATATTATTTGTTGAATTACACTTAAGGCGTGTAACACAAAATATAACTTACAGAATTTATGTCAAACAAATCCATTGGATATGTCAAGAAAGGATCGGTCATTATTGTAGGATTTGTTGTCTGTCCATCCTAATTGTGACAAGTATATCAATATGTCAGTTTCAGAACTTTGTGCTAGAAAGAAATGTTGAACATTATTAAAGTAAATTTTAAATAAGAATGTTAATTATTTCAATTACACATTACCAATTTAGAAAGATAACACCAATACCAATGAAAATCAAGGTAATTTAACTAAATATACGTAGGTAATTTAACTAAATATACGTACCTTATCTTAAGAAAATTGAACATGTTCAATAACAAAACTCACAAAGATCAAATAAGGAAATCTTAAGTTCTTATTTTTATATATACTCACTTGTATTATCTTTATGTTGTGCATATTCATCCCACAATTAAGATAAGTTGCATCCACATTTTGCTCTTGGAGAGGAACATGAACTCCCGAATCATTCATCATTTCTACAGGTATCCCCTAAGATTATGATTATTAATTTATTAGACATGGATGCATGACCAATAAATGAGAAAAGATTAATAAGTCGTGGAGTAGTAACTTTTAAGTTTAAAATTACAAAAGTATATGAAAAATAATTATGACTATAGAAAAACAACCTGATGAGTTTGAATTGGTACAATATTTGTGAGGAAGGCCAAGAGGTCATCATCCCTAACCGCTTGGGCAACATCGGAACGTTGCAGAGTTCGTCTATTATTATTTTGAGTGTGCAACCAAGCACGTAATGTCAACTCCATAGTGAAAAATTCGCATGCTTTTGCAAGTATCATCGGTGTAACAGCGCTAATTCTCTGAATCATTGATATATAATTTGAAAAAAGAATATGAATGAAATATATGTTTTGGAAACACGAATTTAATAGATATAATAGTTAGTGCAAGGATCCAAGATATCACTTTTGATGTAAAAGATTGAAACGTGTATTAATAATTTTCTAGTTAAAATAATGGTTCGGGGTTGATTTGATTTAATATCAAAATTTTAATAAATTGATAAAAGCCTCTAATGTATTATGAATAATTTTACATAGTAAAGTTGTACCAAATATAATAAAGCTAACTAATATCTCAAATTTCTATTTTAATTTAATTAATTGACGAAGTTTATGGATAGGCATAAAATGGAGAAATAATGTAAGAATGAATGCAGTTTGGACTTCGAAGAAATGATCAGACACTCTCACATGTGTGAATATATATTGATCGATCATGCTTTTTTGTTTCCTGCAATCAACACAGTAGTTTGGAAAACCAATTTTAAAATATATTATACATGGTTGGCCCTAGGTTTTTGTGCTGGATAACCAAATTTATAATATATTTATTTAAGTAAAAGAGGAATTGACTGTTAAAACAAAATCCAGATGACTCTTAGAATTCTTGAAGGTAATTCTTTTTTGTTATTCAGTATTATGAAATGCACGACGAAGTAGTCGACTAATGTGCAAAACAATAAGAGAAGTCAATGCACTAATGTGTACAAAGCAACAAAAGTAATAGAGTGGGAGTACGTGGAATATGGGCCTTGCTCATTCTCTTTCTTTTTAATTGATACATGTAGCATATATGGGTTTGGGGGTGGAGCCCCCAAGAAGTTGGGGGCCTAGGCCATTGCCTTGTTTGTCAAAGGGCAAGATCGGCCCTGATATTATAATTATATTATAGCCCTTTAAAGAATATGAATATTTTAAAAATAAATTTTGTAGTATAATTTATGTACATAAACTTACCTTAACACACTCGTCAGATTTCATCACATTTTTTATTCGAGCTAATGGGAGCAAGTGTTGACCTGAAACATCTATAAAAAAAACAGAACAAAATATATTTAATCAAGAGCAATAGATGATAACAGTCTGCAAAGTAAAAAATCGTTCTGTATCATTTATAAATTAAATATAGATAATAGTGAGTTAATATTTTTAGATAGAACATTAAAATAATTACATTTTTTGATTTCATGTAAAGATTTTTTAATTTTTTGGTTATATATCATTAACAAGTATGAAAATACATAGCTAAGTTGTAAAATCAATGATAGGAGTTTGTATTTAAGATCATGTACAAATTAACTTATACATTATGGTGTGTTAGAAGACTATGGAGAAGACTTATATTCATATTCATATGATTCTCAATTTTTTTTTACCAATTTACACATCTCAGGGAAAACTCTGGTAGAGTTGGATAAAAAATTTAGCATATAAATTGTTTTCATAATTAAATTTACAGGGCTAGTCACCTATATTGTCCCTTATATACATCATTGTTGACACTTTCTCACTGCCTAAAAATATTGTGCCATGTTTGTCCCTCATTTACTTTATTACTTTGTTTTAGTCCCCTCATATCAATAATGAGTTTTATTGACAGTTATTGTAGGAATGTCACAGGAGTTTGTATGTATGTCTTGGAAGCTAACACGATAATTGTACGGCCAAAATATTTATCCACAAAACAGTCAAAATGAAACGATGGCAAGCACAACTTAGCATAACACGCACAAGGACTGGTGTGAAATTTAACCTTTGGCGCCCAAAAGTCCGTGCAAGAGGTATTTGTGCTAGAAATTAGCTGCAAATTGCAAAAAACTTCCTTCGTCATGTGGTAAAGTTGTTTATCAGTGGTTACGTGTAATTACAGTCAAAGAAATAACACGTGAACCATATGTCAGTCCTAGCAATTAGGGATATCAATTGCATCCTTTTATTTGATTTTATATATTCCATGAGGGCAAAAACTCCCTTAGAACAAATTGTGTGAGGTGATTTGGAGTGTTTTTGTACACCTTAATTTATTGTATTTTGTATTAACTTGAGCAATAATAGTACAAGTTAGGTGGGAAACCCATTAGATTGTGTGCATTATTAATTATTCCGATGTATTGTGTGATTAGGTGTTGACGTTAGTGCAATTTGTGGGCTAGAGGATGCTAAAAGGGAAACACAAATGTTGCGAGGCAAAGGTTGATTCAGTCCAAGCATTGTGGGTTTGCTGTGTGAAAAACAGGTAGCACAAGGGTGAGAAAATTTCTTCCTAATCTAACCCCCTGTGACTGCAAGCTATCTTAAACTAAGGAAAATTTAAAAGTATTGTACATTTATGAACGTGTTTATGTGTTCATGTATAAGTTTATTAATTTTACTTTGTAAGTTAGTATTTGATCGAGACTAAGGCAACTAAGAAAAAATTATGTCCAAAGCAAGATTAATCTCAATATACTCTTAATTTTGAGATGAAATATAGATTGCAAAAGTGACTAAGTAATATATTTCTCAAACAACAAAAGATACCTCCGGATGAGTTATATATTTCTGTTTGGCGTTCTTTCCAGAAATTTTCAACATTTTGTCCCTGCTGGTCTATTAAACAAGACTTCTTGATGTTTTCTATCTGGAAATAAGTTTGTAAGTAAATGTGTAAAAAGTATAAGAAAAATTGTTGATTACTTACTTTTTAACGAAGAAGTTAAACAAAGATAAATTTACCTTACACAAAAACTATCATAAAATAGATCTACAAGATACTTAAGATATTAAAACACTCAAATCTACAATTTAGTTTATAACTAGATACTTTGTGTTCAATAATAATAATATTTATATTCCAAGATTCCAACAAGTTTTTCTTACTAATCTTCACATCTACCAATTCACATGTATTCATGAATTTGCAAGTCGTTTATCCTAACAAGGATATTCAAGAAAATATTGATTCACGTGTATTCATGAATTTGCAAGTCGTTTATCCTAGCAAGGATATTCAACAAAAGATTGATCGTTTCATCATTCAGTTCCTTCAATTTGGATTTTAGGCTAAGAAAATCCTTATATACACTTCACATGTTTGGAAAGACATGTGTCCTCATATATTAATGATATGTTTTTAATAGAGTAGCATCAACATAAACATTGGGTATACACTAGAAAAAAGAAAATAATTTAACAGATTACCTGATGGTCACCATGATATATACTCTTCCCTTTGTAGTTGTCCATGTTCAGGAATAACAACTATAAGCAAAGTAAATCGAATTAGCACTATAACATAAATAATGAGATGTATTAGATTTGTTTCAAAATAATGTATATCGAAATTGTATAAGACCAAAATAAAAGATTTTTCTGAATATATGAGTCAATCAAGAGCTTATACTCACACACCCCAAGAACAAGTATGATGTTTGGAATAGTTCTTTTATACTTTTACCTTATAACTCAACCCAAAAAAATATATATAAACTGTGAAATTCAAGTTAAAGAAATCGTTTTAAACACTTACATGGGTACAAGGATGAATATAAGACCTAAATTTGGCAGAATCTATTCATAAAATTTTCCCTTATAAAATCTATATATAGGTTGGATTAGAGTTGGAAAATTGGATATAGTTTCTTGTGTAATTAATTCATATAACATCTTTTCCTTATATTAATGGAAAATAATTCTAGAGCAACCAATATTTATTGTGTGTCGGTTTCATCCCTCGGGTTCAATATCGGTACACCTACCATTCCTTTCGACCATTTTCCAAAAAAATTTGTATCACGTGCTGGATATGTGACTTTTTTGAAGGAAGACTTTAAAAATATTAAATTACAATAACTCGTGGTCCTCTAACCCCATTGCATTCAGACCGAATTTTTTTAGGTCTGAGCCGACAGTCACAACCGTAAGGGTCATACCTTTGAAACTTTGGCCCAGTACGGAAAGGACTGTGGGGAAAGGGGCATGTTTTTTCTTATTTTTTTTCTTTTTATTAGAAATTTTAATTCAATTTAAATTTTTTAGTTTATTTTTATTTTATTTTTATTTTAATTCAGAATTTAGTGTTTTCTGATTTGGCCTAGAAAATAGTTATTTTTGTTGAAATATATGGTCGAAGAACACATCTAAACATGGACAACAATGACACACTTCAAACTTCAAGTGCCAAGGTGTAAATACAGTCTTACCAGAGGGATGATTATTGAGATTCACACTATGTATTTTTCTATGATTGTGTTTTAAACACAATATAATCATAAAATTTAGAATTATGTTATTTCTAGGTATTTTGATATGTTTCAATTGTGATCCAATTTACAAGAAATTTCCTAATTTTAATAATCTCAAGATGTAGATAAGAGTTAGTTTGGATCAACAATTGTAAGCATAGCATACATATCTCCATAAAATATGTCAATAAAAGGTCGAACTATTTGAATTCGATGTTTTAAATGCAAGCCACGAGCTAAGTTCTAATTATTTATAAATATTTTATACTACAATTTAACAAAAGAAATATAAATATTGTAAAATAATCAATTTAGATTTGATATATTATGGATCTGTTACACCTAACACAAAAATTACCATAAACGTTGTATATTTTAACTTATTTGTTGCAATTTTGATTCCCTTACATTATGATCATTTCTTATTCCAAGTAGTGTCCGCCCTATAATGCTTTGGGCCCCAAAGGTCAAGAAGTGTCGTTTCTATCATTTTATCTTTTCGTTATAGGTCTTGCGGGTAGGGCGACGTCATTTTCCCAACATGCCCCTTTCACTAATGGTATTTTCATATGTTCACCCATAAACCCTCGATACAAAATTGTGTGTCAACATTG
This sequence comes from Penstemon barbatus, assembly GCA_003313485.2. Taxonomy (NCBI): domain Eukaryota; kingdom Viridiplantae; phylum Streptophyta; class Magnoliopsida; order Lamiales; family Plantaginaceae; genus Penstemon; species Penstemon barbatus. The sequence goes on along the minus strand of CM064884.1, from coordinate 53,004,385 downwards.
TCTAACACGTGAAACGCACAATTGAATTTTCCATCCAAATCTGCTTCTTCTACTTCTAAAGTTTTTTGCAGCCATTTTAAACTATAGTGTTTGAGGAGCATCATCGTTCAAATTTCACATTGAGTTGAGGATAAACAAAAATGTTAACACCCGATTGTTTCTAACACTAAATTTTCAAAATAAACATAATTACTCCCTGGCATCACAAGCCAAGTGATGGACCAAAGTGATCAGTCTATGGTTGAAAGTAAAGGTCCTATATATTTTGTTACAATGTATTCTCATGCATACAAGGGACTTGCCTTGTAAAAGTCCATCATTCTTTGGAATTTAGGCCTCGAGTCCTCCAAAGTCATGAATCTCCATTCGCCAATGGGCCTCCATCTTCTAACTATTCATGGGCGGTGATTGATTGCAATCATCAGGGGGACATGTAAGGTGGGGGTGACGGGAATGATGGAAGAAAAACGGTTAGTATTCATTTTGTTGTAAATTTTATTTAAATATTAATAATTTTATACAAATTCTAATTTGTTTTCAACAATTATCCAATTAATTATTTTCAACTTTAGTCCAACTCTAGCACAACTATAGTACTTATTTGGAATCTAGTATTGGATGACAACTAAAGATAAGTTCAAGCCTAATTCTTTAGTTATGTTTTAAGTTTAAGAGTGTGTTTTGCAAGACTAATTTTTCTTAGAGATGATAATATCTTGTGTTCGTATTTATTAGTCTTCATCTTATATCTCCTTGCTTATTTATAGGAGACAAAATAATCCTAGATTCCTTAGATCTACAATCTCTAACCTTCTTGAAGATCTTGATAAGTTTTCTAATTAAAGTACAAGACTATATATTGCCATTAAATAATTGACTACGTCAGAAGTAAATGCAAGATTAACTTTGGCTTAGTCTTTTTATTTTACTATTCTAGTATTTTAGTTTTTATTTCACTACTTCTATTTAATTCAGTGGGCTCAAAATAACTGAAACACAAAAGTTTATATTGTACGATAAATGCAAATTTAACATTTTTCTCTCACAAATAAAGATGTTCTAGAAGATAAAATAAACAAACTAAATAAACTCATGGGCCTCATTTTCTCTGATTCCAAACTCTTCTCTATTATAATCCTTTGAGCATTGTTTCACTGCACAAAGTTAAAATCTTATTAGTAAAAAAAAGAGAATATTCCATATTACACTGACACATACAGACACATAAAAACCGAATTAAAAATATGGAAGGGGTTTAAAATATGAATACCTTACACTATACAGAAAAAAAATTAGATTTTATTTCATAGTCATAATGTCAAAAATAAAAAAAAAAAATTGACAACGAAAAAAAATAAGGTTTAGGTGTGTACATTGCTCAAGTATTTTTAAATTATTACCTTGAAATCATGGTGGTATGGGTAGCCGTCATCAATCGACGACGGTGGTAGTGGTGTTGGAAACAAGGGACATCCTTGTCCTTGCAACATTTCTTCATAGGCCTATTGAAGAAAACTAGTGTTATTTTGTACTTTAGAATTCGATAACATAAACTTATAGCATTAACAATAATAAAATTTATAATAAATATTATTTGTTAAATTACACTTAAGGCGTGTAACACAAAACATAAATTTAGGTGTGTACATTGCTCATATATTTTGACATTATTACCTTGAAATCATGGTGGTATGGGTTTCCTTCATCAATCGATGACGGTGGTAGTGGTGTTGGAAACAAGGGAAATCCTTGTCCCTGCAACATTTCTTCATAGGCCTATTGAAGAACACAAGTGTTATTTTGTACTTTAGAATCTAATAACATAAACTTATAGCATTAACAATAATAAAATTTATAATAAATATTATTTGTTAAATTACACTTAAGGCGTATATCACAAAACAAAAATTTAGGTGTGTACATTGCTTAAATATTTTGACATTATTACCTTGAAATCATGGTGGTATGGGTTGCCTTCATCAATTGACAACGGTGGTAGTGGTGTTGGAAACAAGGGACATCCTTGTCCCTGCAACATTTCTTCATAGGCCTATTGAAGAAAACTAGTGTTATTTTGTACTTTAGAATTTAATAAAAATAATAAAATTTATTAAAAATATTATTTGTTGAATTACACTTAAGGCGTGTAACACAAAATATAACTTACAGAATTTATGTCAAACAAATCCATTGGATATGTCAAGAAAGGATCGGTCATTATTGTAGGATTTGTTGTCTGTCCATCCTAATTGTGACAAGTATATCAATATGTCAGTTTCAGAACTTTGTGCTAGAAAGAAATGTTGAACATTATTAAAGTAAATTTTAAATAAGAATGTTAATTATTTCAATTACACATTACCAATTTAGAAAGATAACACCAATACCAATGAAAATCAAGGTAATTTAACTAAATATACGTAGGTAATTTAACTAAATATACGTACCTTATCTTAAGAAAATTGAACATGTTCAATAACAAAACTCACAAAGATCAAATAATAAAATCTTAAGTTCTTATTTTTATATATACTCAATTGTATTATCTTTATGTTGTGCATATTCATCCCACAATTAGGATAAGTTGCATCCACATTTTGCTCTTGGAGAGGAACATGAACTCCCGAATCATTCATCATTTCTACAGGTATCCCCTAAGATTATGATTATTAATTTATTAGACATGGATGCATGACCAATAAATGAGAAAAGATTAATAAGTCGTGGAGTAGTAACTTTTAAGTTTAAAATTACAAAAGTATATGAAAAATAATTATGACTATAGAAAAACAACCTGATGAGTTTGAATTGGTACAATATTTGTGAGGAAGGCCAAGAGGTCATCATCCCTAACCGCTTGGGCAACATCAGAACGTTGCAGAGTTCGTCTATTATTATTTTGAGTGTGCAACCAAGCACGTAATGTCAACTCCATAGTGAAAAATTCGCATGCTTTTGCAAGTATCATCGGTGTAACAGCGCTAATTCTCTGAATAATTGATATATAATTTGAAATAAGAATATAATTGAATGAAATATATGTTTTGGAAACACGAATTTAATAATTATAATAGTTAGTTCAAGGATCCAAGATATCACTTTTGATGTAAAAGATTGAAACGTGTATTAATAATTTTCTAGTTAAAATAATGGTTCGGGGTTGATTTGATTTAATATCAATATTTTAATAAATTGATAAAAGCCTCTAATGTATTATGAATAATTTTACATAGTAAAGTTGTACCAAATATAATAAAGCTAACTAATATCTCAAATTTCTATTTTAATTTAATTAATTGACGAAGTTTATGGATAGGCATAAAATGGAGAAATAATGTAAGAATGAATGCAGTTTGGACTTCGAAGAAATGATCATACACTCCCACATGTGTGAATATATATTGATCGATCATGCTTTTTTGTTTCCTGCAATCAACACAGTAGTTTGGAAAACCAATTTTAAAATATATTATACAGGGTTGGCCCTAGGTTTTTGTGCTGGAGAACCAAATTTATAATATATTTATTTAAGTAAAAGAGGAATTGACTGTAAAACCAAAATCCAGATGACTCTTAGAATTCTTGAAGGTAATTCTTTTTTGTTATTCAGTATTATGAAATGCACGACGAAGTAGTCGACTAAGGTGCAAAACAATAAGAGAAGTCAATGCACTAATGTGTACAAAGCAACAAAAGTAATAGAGTAGGAGTACGTGGAATATGGGCCTTGCTCATTCTCTTTCTTTTTAATTGATACATGTAGCATATATGGGTTTGGGGGTGGAGCCCCCAATAAGTTTGGGGCCTAGGCCATTGCCTTGTTTGTCGATATTATAATTATATTATAGCCCTTTAAAGAATATGAATATTTTAAAAATAAATTTTGTAGTATAATTTATGTACATAAATTTACCTTAACACGCTCGTCAGATTTCATCACATTTTTTATTCGAGCTAATGGGAGCAAGTGTTGACCTGAAACATCTATAAAAAAAAAACAGAACAAAATATATTTAATCAAGAGCAATAGATGATAACAGTCTGCAAAGTAAAAAATCGTTCTGTATCATTTATAAATTAAATATAGATAATAGTGAGTTAATATTTTTAGATAGAACATTAAAATAATTACATTTTATGATTTCATGTTAAGATTTTTTAATTTTTTGGTTATATATCATTAACAAGTATGAAAATACATAGCTAAGTTGTAAAATCAATGATAGAAGTTTGTATTTAAGATCATGTACAAATTAACTTATACATTATGTTTTGTTAGAAGACTATGGAGAAGACTTATATTCATATTCATATGATTCTTTATTTTTTTTTTACCAATTTACACATCTCAGGGAAAACTCTGGTAGAGTTGGATAAAAAATTTAGCATATAAATTGTTTTCATAATTAAATTTACAGGGCTAGTCATCTATATTGTCCCTTATATACATCATTGTTGACACTTTCTCACTGCCTAAAAATATTGTGCCATGTTAGTCCCTCATTTACTTTATTACTTTGTTTTAGTCCCCTCATATCAATAATGAGTTTTATTGACAATTATTGTAGGAATGTCACAGGAGTTTGTATGTATGTCTTGGAAGCTAACACGATAATTGTACGGCCAAAATATTTATCCACAAAACAGTCAAAATGAAACGATGGCAAGCACAACTTAGCATAACACGCACAAGGACTGGTGTGAAATTTAACCTTTGGCGCCCAAAAGTCCGTGCAAGAGGTATTTGTGCTAGAAATTAGCTGCAAATTGCAAAAAACTTCCTTCGTCATGTGGTAAAGTTGTTTATCAGTGGTTACGTGTAATTACAGTCAAAGAAATAACACGTGAACCATATGTCAGTCCTAGCAATTAGGGATATCAATTGCATCCTTTTATTTGATTTTATATATTCCATGAGGGCAAAAACTCCCTTAGAACAAATTGTGTGAGGTGATTTGGAGTGTTTTTGTACACCTTAATTTATTGTATTTTGTATTAACTTGAGCAATAATAGTACAAGTTAGGTGGGAAACCCATTGGATTGTGTGCATTATTAACTATTCCGATGTATTGTGTGATTAGGTGTTGACGTTAGTGCAATTTGTGGGCTAGAGGATGCTAAAAGGGAAACACAAATGTTGCGAGGCAAAGGTTGATTCAGTCCAAGCATTGTGGGTTTGCTGTGTGAAAAACAGGTAGCACAAGGGTGAGAAAATTTCTTCCTAATCTAACCCCCTGTGACTGCAAGCTATCTTAAACTAAGGAAAATTTAAAAGTATTGTACATTTATGAACGTGTTTATGTGTTCATGTATAAGTTTATTAATTTTACTTTGTAAGTTAGTATTTGATCGAGACTAAGGCAACTAAGAAAAAATTATGTCCAAAGCAAGATTAATCTCAATATACTCTTAATTTTGAGACGAAATATAGATTGCAAAAGTGACTAAGTAATATATTTCTCAAACAACAAAAGATACCTCCGGATGAGTTATATATTTCTGTTTGGCGTTCTTTCCAGAAATTTTCAACATTTTGTCCCAGCTGGTCTATTAAACAAGACTTCTTGATGTTTTCTATCTGGAAATAAGTTTGTAAGTAAATGTGTAAAAAATATAAGAAAAATTGTTGATTACTTACTTTTTAACGAAGAAGTTAAACAAAGATAAATTTACCTTACACAAAAACTATCATAAAATAGATCTACAAGATACTTAAGATATTAAAACACTCAAATATACCATTTAGTTTATAACTAGATACTTTGTGTTCAATAATAATAATATTTATATTCCAAGATTCCAACAAGTTTTTCTTACTAATCTTCACATCTACCAATTCACATGTATTCATGAATTTGCAAGTCGTTTATCCTAACAAGGATATTCAAGAAAATATTGATTCACGTGTATTCATGAATTTGCAAGTCGTTTATCCTAGCAAGGATATTCAACAAAAGATTGATCGTTTCATCATTCAGTTCCATCAATTTGGATTTTAGGCTAAGAAAATCCTTATATACACTTCACATGTTTGGAAAGACATGTGTCCTCATATATTAATGATATGTTTTTAATAGAGTAGCATCAACATAAACATTGGGTATACACTAGAAAAAAGAAAATAATTTAACAGATTACCTGATGGTCACCATGATATATACTCTTCCCTTTGTAGTTGTCCATGTTCAGGAATAACAACTATAAGCAAAGTAAATCGAATTAGCACTATAACATAAATAATGAGATGTATTAGATTTGTTTCAAAATAATGTTTATTGAAATTGTATAAGACCAAAATAAAAGATTTTTCTGAATATATGAGTCAATCCAGAGCTTATACTCACACACCCCAAGAACAAAGAAAAAGAACAAGTATGATGTTTGGAATAGTTCTTTTATACTTTTACCTTATAACTCAACCCAAAAAAAATATATATAAATTGTGAAATTCAAGTTAAAGAAATCGTTTTAAACACTTACATGGGTACAAGGATGAATATAAGACCTAAATTTGGCAGAATCTATACATAAAATTTTCCTTTATAAATTCTATATATAGGTTGGATTATAGTTGGAAAATTGGATATAGTTTCTTGTGTAATTAATTCATATAACATCTTTTCCTTATATTAATGGAAAATAATTCTAGAGCAACCAATATTTATTGTGTGTCGGTTTCATCCCTCGGGTTCAATATCGGTACACCTACCATTCCTTTCGACCACTGTCCAAAAAAATTTGTATCACGTGCTGGATATGTGACTTTTTTGAAGGAAGACTTTAAAAATATTAAATTACAATAACTCGTGGTCCTCTAACCCCATTGCATTCAGACCGAATTTTTTTAGGTCTGAGCCGACAGTCACAACCGTAAGGGTCATACCTTTGAAACTTTGGCCCAGTACGGAAAGGACTGTGGGGAAAGGGGCATGTTTTTTCTTATTTTTTTTCTTTTTATTAGAAATTTTAATTCAATTTAAATTTTTTAGTTTATTTTTATTTTATTTTAGTTTTAATTCAGAATTTAGTGTTTTCTGATTTGGCCTAGAAAATAGTTATTTTTGTTGAAATATATGGTCGAAGGACACATCTTAACATTATGGACAACAATGACACACTTCAAACTTCAAGTGCCAAGGTGTAAATACAGTCTTACCAGAGGGATGATTATTGAGATTCACACTATGTATTTTTCTATGATTGTGTTTTAAACACAATATAATCATAAAATTTAGAATTATGTTATTTCTAGGTATTTTGATATGTCTCAATTGTGATCCAATTTACAAGAAATTTCCTAATTTTAATAATCTCAACATGTAGATAAGAGTTAGTTTGGATCAACAATTGTAAGCATTGCATACATATCTCCATAAAATATGTCAATAAAAGGTCGAACTATTTGAATTCGATGTTTTAAATGCAAGCCACGAGCTAAGTTCTAATTATTCATAAATATTTTATACTATAATTTAACAAAAGAAATATAAATATTGTAAAATAATCAATTTAGATTTTATCTATTATGGAACTGTTACACCTAACACAAAAATTACCATAAACGTTGTATATTTTAACTTATTTGTTGCAATTTTGATTCCCTTACATTATGATCATTTCTTGTTCCAAGTAGTGTCCGCCCTATAATGCTTTGGGCCCCAAAGGTCAAGAAGTGTCGTTTCTATCTTTTTATCTTTTCGTTACAGGTCTTGCGGGTAGGGCGACGTCATTTTCCCAACATGCCCCTTTCACTAATGGTATTTTCATATGTTCACCCATAAACCTTCAATACAAAATTGTGTGTCAACATTGTCTAACACGTGAAACGCACAATTGAATTTTCCATCCAAATCTGCTTCTTCTACTTCTAAAGTTTTTTGCAGCCATTTTAAACTATAGTGTTTGAGGAGCATCATCGTTCAAATTTCACATTGAGTTGAGGATAAACAAAAATGTCAACACCCGATTGTTTCTAACACTAAATTTTCAAAATAAACATAATTACTCCCTGGCATCACAAGCCAAGTGATGGACCAAATTGATCAGTCTATGGTTGAAAGTAAAGGTCCTATATATTTTGTTACAATGTATTCCCATGCATACAAGGGACTTGCCTTGTAAAAGTCCATCATTCTTTGGAATTTAGGCCTCGAGTCCTCCAAAGTCATGAATCTCCATTCGCCGATGGGCCTCCATCTTCTAACTATTCATGGGCGGTGATTGATTGCAATCATCAGGGGGACATGTAAGGTGGGGGTGACGGGAATGATGGAAGAAAAAAAGTTAGTATTCATTTTGTTGTAAATTTTATTTAAATATTAATAATTTTATACAAATTCTAATTTGTTTTCAACAATTAACCAATTAATTATTTTCAACTTTAGTCCAACTCTAGCACAACTATAGTGCTTATTTGGAATCTAGTATTGGATGACAAATAAAGATAAGTTCAAGCCTAATTCTTTAGTTATGTTTTAAGTTTAAGTGTGTGTTTTCCAAGACTAAATTTTCTTAGAGATGATAATATCTTGTGTTCGTATTTATTAGTTTTCATCTTATATCTCCTTGCTTATTTATAGGAGACAAAATAATCCTAGATTCCTTAGATCTACAATCTCTAACCTTCTTGAAGATCTTGATAAGTTTTCTAATTAAAGTACAAGACTATATATTGCCATTAAATAATTGACTACGTCAGAAGTAAATGCAAGATTAACTTTGGCTTAGTCTTTTTATTTTACTATTCTAGTATTTTAGTTTTTATTTCACTACTTCTATTTAATTCAGTGGGCTCAAAATAACTGAAACACAAAAGTTTATATTGTACGATAAATGCAAATTTAACATTTTTCTCTCACAAATAAAGATGTTCTAGAAGATAAAATAAACAAACTAAATAAACTCATGGGCCTCATTTTCTATGATTCCAAACTCTTCTCTATTATAATCCTTTGAGCATTGTTTCACTGCACAAAGTTAAAATCTTGTTAGTAAAAAAAAGAGAATATTCCATATTACACTGACATATACAGACACATAAAAACCGAATTAAAAATATGGAAGGGGTTTAAAATATGAATATCTTACACTATCCAGAAAAAAATTAGATTTTATTTCATAGTCACAATGTCAAAAATAAAAAAATAAAAAAATTGACAACGAAAAAAATAAGGTTTAGGTGTGTACATTGCTCAAGTATTTTTAAATTATTACCTTGAAATCATGGTGGTATGGGTAGCCGTCATCAATCGACGACGGTGGTAGTGGTGTTGGAAACAAGGGACATCCTTGTCCTTGCAACATTTCTTCATAGGCCTATTGAAGAAAACTAGTGTTATTTTGTACTTTAGAATTTGATAACATAAACTTATAGCATTAACAATAATAAAATTTATAATAAATATTATTTGTTAAATTACACTTAAGGCGTGTAACACAAAACATAAATTTAGGTGTGTACATTGCTCATATATTTTGACATTATTACCTTGAAATCATGGTGGTATGGGTTTCCTTCATCAATCGATGACGGTGGTAGTGGTGTTGGAAACAAGGGAAATCCTTGTCCCTGCAACATTTCTTCATAGGCCTATTGAAGAACACAAGTGTTATTTTGTACTTTAGAATCTAATAACATAAACTTATAGCATTAACAATAATAAAATTTATAATAAATATTATTTGTTAAATTACACTTAAGGCGTATATCACAAAACAAAAATTTAGGTGTGTACATTGCTTAAATATGTTGAAATTATTACCTTGAAATCATGGTGGTATGGGTTGCCTTCATCAATTGACAATGGTGGTAGTGGTGTTGGAAACAAGGGACATCCTTGTCCCTGCAACATTTCTTCATAGGCCTATTGAAGAAAACTAGTGTTATTTTGTACTTTAGAATTTAATAAAAATAATAAAATTTATTAAAAATATTATTTGTTGAATTACACTTAAGGCGTGTAACACAAAATATAACTTACAGAATTTATGACAAACAAATCCATTGGATATGTCAAGAAAGGATCGGTCATTATTGTAGGATTTGTTGTCTGTCCATCCTAATTGTGACAAGTATATCAATATGTCAGTTTCAGAACTTTGTGCTAGAAAGAAATGTTGAACATTATTAAAGTAAATTTTAAATAAGAATGTTAATTATTTCAATTACACATTACCAATTTAGAAATATAACACCAATACCAATGAAAATCAAGGTAATTTAACTAAATATACGTAGGTAATTTAACTAAATATACGTACCTTATCTTAAGAAAATTGAACATGTTCAATAACAAAACTCACAAAGATCAAATAATGAAATCTTAAGTTCTTATTTTTATATATACTCACTTGTATTATCTTTATGTTGTGCATATTCATCCCACAATTAAGATAAGTTGCATCCACATTTTGCTCTTGGAGAGGAACATGAACTCCCGAATCATTCATCATTTCTACAGGTATCCCCTAAGATTATGATTATTAATTTATTAGACATGGATACATGACCAATAAATGAGAAAAGATTAATAAGTCGTGGAGTAGTAACTTTTAAGTTTAAAATTACAAAAGTATATGAAAAATAATTATGACTATAGAAAAACAACCTGATGAGTTTGAATTGGTACAATATTTGTGAGGAAGGCCAAGAGGTCATCATCCCTAACCGCTTGGGCAACATCAGAACGTTGCAGAGTTCGTCTATTATTATTTTGAGTGTGCAACCAAGCACGTAATGTCAACTCCATAGTGAAAAATTCGCATGCTTTTGCAAGTATCATCGGTGTAACAGCGCTAATTCTCTGAATCATTGATATATAATTTGAAAAAAGAATATGAATGAAATATATATTTTGGAAACACGAATTTAATAGATATAATAGTTAGTGCAAGGATCCAAGATATCACTTTTGATGTAAAAGATTGAAACGTGTATTAATAATTTTCTAGTTAAAATAATGGTTCGGGGTCGATTTGATTTAATATCAAAATTTTAATAAATTGATAAAAGCCTCTAATGTATTATGAATAATTTTACTTAGTAAAGTTGTACCAAATATAATAAAGCTAACTAATATCTCAAATTTCTATTTTAATTTAATTAATTGACGAAGTTTATGGATAGGCATAAAATGGAGAAATAATGTAAGAATGAATGCAGTTTGGACTTCGAAGAAATGATCAGACACTCTCACATGTGTGAATATATATTGATCGATCATGCTTTTTTGTTTCCTGCAATCAACACAGTAGTTTGGAAAACCAATTTTAAAATATATTATACAGGGTTGGCCCTATGTTTTTGTGCTGGAGAACCAAATTTATAATATATTTATTTAAGTAAAAGAGGAATTGACTGTTAAACCAAAATCCAGATGACTCTTAGAATTCTTGAAGGTAATTCTTTTTTGTTATTCAGTATTATGAAATGCACGACGAAGTAGTCGACTAATGTGCAAAACAATAAGAGAAGTCAATGCACTAATGTGTACAAAGCAACAAAAATAATAGAGTGGGAGTACGTGGAATATGGGCCTTGCTCATTCTCTTTCTTTTTAATTGATACATGTAGCATATATGGGTTTGGGGGTGGAGCCCCCAAGAATTTGGGGGCCTAGGCCAATGCCTTGTTTGTCAAAGGGCAAGGTCGGCCCTGATATTATAATTATATTATAGCCCTTTAAAGAATATGAATATTTTAAAAATAAATTTTGTAGTATAATTTATGTACATAAACTTACCTTAACACGCTCGTCAGATTTCATCACATTTTTTATTCGAGCTAATGGGAGCAAGTGTTGACCTGAAACATCTATAAAAAAAAACAGAACAAAATATATTTAATCAAGAGCAATAGATGATAACAGTCTGCAAAGTAAAAAATCGTTTTGTATCGTTTATAAATTAAATATAGATAATAGTGAGTTAATATTTTTAGATAGAACATTAAATTAATTACATTTTATGATTTCATGTAAAGATTTTTTTAATTTTTTGGTTATACATCATTAACAAGTATGAAAATACATAGCTAAGTTATAAAATCAATGATAGAAGTTTGTATTTAAGATCATGTACAAATTAACTTATACATTATGGCTTGGTCTTATATTCATTTTCATATGATTCTCTATTTTTTTTACCAATTTACACATCTCATGGAAAACTCTGGTAGATTTGGATAAAAAATTTAGCATATAAATTATTTTCATAATTAAATTTACAGGGCTAGTCACCTATATTGTCCCTTATATACGTCATTGTTGACACTTTCTCGCTGCCTAAAAATATTGTGTCATGTTATTCCCTCATTTACTTTATTACTTTGTTGAGAAATTTAGTCCCCTCATATCAATAATGAGTTTTATTGACAACTATTTTTAGGAAAATATATGCAGAGCTGACATCATATGCTCAATATATAATATTTTGGCGGGTAGTGGCACATTAGCTTGACCCAGTAGTGGTACGCTTGTTGTCACGACAACTATCAAAAGCATGGCACTAAAGCTTAGATCCACATAACTCAGAAGCTTGTGCAAGAATTGCATGGCAGATGGCACACATTCAACTCGACAATTATTGTAGGAATGTCACAGGAGTTTGTATGTATGTCTTGGAAGCTAACACGATAATTGTATGGCCAAAATATTTTTCCACAAATCAGTCAAAATGACACGATGGCAAGCACAACTTAGCATAACACGAACATGGACTGGTGTGAAATTTAACCTTTGGCGCCCAAAAGTTCGTGCAAGAGGTATTTGTGCTAGAAATTAGCTGCAAATTGCAAAAAACTTCCTTCGTCATGTGGGAAAGTTGTTTATCAGTGGTTACTAGTAATTACAGTACAACTACCAATATGTGTCATCTCAGCAAACACTTGGAGCGTATGCATATTTACTTAGCCAAAGAAATAACACGTGAACCATATGTCCATCCTAGCAATTAGGGATATCAATTGCAGCCTTTTATTTGATTTTATATATTCCATGAGGGAAAAACCTCTCTTAGAACAAATTGTGTGAGGTGATTTGGAGTGTTTTTGTACACCTTAATTTATTGTATTTTGTATTAACTTGAGCAATAAGAGTACAAGTTAGGTGGGAAACCCATTAGATTGTGTGAATTATTAACTATTCCGATGTATTGTGTGATTAGGTGTTGACGTTAGTGCAGTTTGTGGGCTAGAGGATGCTAAAAGGGAAACACAAATGTTGCGAGGCAAAGGTTGATTCAATCCAAGCATTGTGGGTTTGCTGTGGGAAAAACAGGTAGCACAAGGGTGAGAAAATTTCTTCATAATCTAACCCCCTGTGACTGCAAACTATCTTAAACTAAGGAAAATTTAAAAGTATTGTACATTTATGAACGTGTTTATGTGTTCATGTATAAGTTTATTAAATTTTACTTTGTAAGTTAGTATTTGATCGAGACTAAGGCAACTAAGAAAAAATTATGTCCAAAGCAAGATCAATATCAATATACTGTGAATTTTGAGACGAAATATAGATTGCAAAAGTGACTAAGTAATATATTTCTCAAACAACAAAAGATACCTTCTGATGAGTTACATATTTCTGTTTGGCGTTCTTTCCAGAAATTTTCAACATTTTGTCCCAGCTGGTCTATGAAACAAGAATTCTTGATGTTTTCTATCTGGAAATAAGTTTGTAAAAAGTATAAGAAAAATTGTTGATTACTTACTTTTTAATGAAGAAGTTAAACAAAGATAAGTTTACCTTACACAAAAACTATCATAAAATAGATCTACAAGATACTTAAGATATTAAAACAATCAAATCTACCACTTAGTTTATAACTAGATACTTTGTGTTCAATAATAATAATATTTATATTCCAAGATTCCAACAAGTTTTTCTTACTAATCTTCACATCTACCAATTCACATGTATTCATGAATTTGCAAGTCGTTCATCCTAACAAGGATATTCAAGAAAATATTGATTCACGTGTATTCATGAATTTGCAAGTCGTTTATCCTAGCAAGGATATTCAACAAAAGATTGATTGTTTCATCATTCAGTTCCTTCAATTTGGATTTTAAGCTAAGAAAATCCTCATATACACTTCACATGTTTGGAAAGACATGTGTCCTCATATATTAATGATATGTTTTTAAAAGAGTAGCATCGACATAAACATTGGGTATACACTAGAATAAAGAAAATAATTTAACAGATTACCTGATGGTCACCATGATATATACTCTTCCCTTGGTAGTTGTCCATGTTCAGGAAGAACAACTATAAGCAAAGTAAATCGAATTAGCACTATAACACAAATAATGAGATGTATTAGATTTGTTTCGAAAAAATGTATATCGAAATTGTATAAGACCAAAATAAAAGATTTTTCTAAATATATGAGTCAATCAAGAGCTTATACTCACACACCCCAAGAACAAAGAAAAAGAACAAGTATGATGTTTGGAATAGTTCTTTTATACTTTTACCTTATAACTCAACCCAAAAAAGTATTATATAAATTGTGAAATTCAAGTTAAAGAGATCGCTTTAAACATTTACATGGGTACAAGGATGAATATAAGACCTAAATTTGGCAGAATCTATACATAAAATTTTCCCTTATAAAATCTATATATAGGTTGGATTAGAGTTGGAAAATTGTATATAGTTTCTTGTGTAATTAATTCATATAGCATCTTTTCCTTATATTAATGGAAAATAATTCTAGAGCAACCAATATTTATTGTGTGTCGGTACATCTACCATTCCTTTCAACCACTTTCCAAAAAAATTTGTATCACGTGCTGGATATGTGACTTTTTTGAAGGAAGACTTTAAAAATATGAAATTACAATAACTTGTGGTCCCCTAACCCCATTGCATTGAGACCGAATTTTTTTAGGTCTGAGCAGACAGTCACAACTGTAAAGGTCATACCTTTGAAACTTTGGTGAATTTTCTAACCCTAACCCCAGTACGGAAAGGACTGCAGGGAAAGGGGCATGTTTTTTTCTTATTATTAGAAAGTTTAATTCAATTTAGATATTTTAGTTTATTTTTATTTTTATATTTTTATTTTATTTTAGTTTTAATTAAAATTTAGTGTTTTCTGATTTGGCCTAGAAAATAGTTATTTTTGTTGAAATATATGGTCGAAGGACACATATTAACATTATGGACAACAATGACACACTTTAAACTTCAAGGGCCAAGGTGTAAATACAGTCTTACCAGAGGGATGATTAGTGAGATTCGCACTATGTATTTTTCTATGATTGTGTTTTAAACATAATATAATCATAAAATTTAGAATTATGTTATTTCTAGATATTTTTATATGTCTCAATTGTGATCCACTTTACAAGAAATTTCCTAATTTTAATAATCTCAACATGTAAATAAGAGTTAGTTTGGATCAACAATTGTAAGCATTGCATACATATCTCCATAAAAGATGTCAATAAAAGGTCGAACTATTTGAATTCGATGTTTTAAATGCAAGCCACGAGCTAAGTTCTAATTATTCACAAATATTTTATACTACAATTTAACAAAAGAAATATAAATATTGTAAAATAATTAATTTAGATTTTATCTATTATGGAAGTGTTACACCTAATACAAAAATTACCATAAACGTTGTCGTATATTTAAACTTATTTGTTGCTGTTGGTCCCAAGTGGTCAGATGAGGTCTAGAGGGGGGGGGGGGGGTTGAATAGACCTCTGAAAATTTTTAGACTTAAAAACTTTTCAATCGTCCGTCAGCAGACTAAGCTTATGAAGAACAGTTAGCTGACTATGCTGATCGTGAACAAATCTTGAACAGCAGAGTGACCACTCTTCTTATGGCAACTTAGCTGATTACAAAAAAATCAGTTTTTCAAGATTATACTTGTAGCGGATAATTTGAAAGTGTTTTTCACAAGTAGACTAAGTCTTTTAAAGATTTTATCCCCAGTTTAAAAACTCTTTTTAAAATCTTTAAAGCAATTCAAAGTGTTTACTTATGCAATTTTGAAATATGCAAGAAAACTTCAATGCAAGAACAACACAAAGAATTTTGATAGTGGTTATATGGATGAAAATCCTTTAGTCCACTCTTCCAGAACACTTAGATTCTGGGTTATACTATAAACACAAAGTTTACAATATATCTCCACTTACACCTAAACAACAAATTAAAAGGCTGTAAGCTCGCAATAGGAAATCACTCAGTAAACCTATCCTCTGAAGTTAAATCACTCACAAAGACGGATTTAGACTTCGCACAACACTTAGCTAATACAAATTCACTCAGAAGATGTTTTCTTTTTGCTTCAACTTGGCTTCTGTCAACAGATGACTTCACCAGACGAGTGAGCTGTTCGAGCTTCTTGAGACTTAGAAAAATTTCTGCTTCGGAATCAAAATCTCAGAATGTTGTTGTGTGTCTCGCTCGTTGCAAGAAGCTCTATTTATACTTGGATTTGAAAATATGACCGTTGAAGCAAATCACAATTCAAATCCATAGCCTTAGGCCAATTTCAGAACGGCTCCCTGCTACAGTACTCTTTCTGCTGTACTTTCCTGTAGCTGCATTAAATGCACCATGATGATCCGAGAATATTCTTCAATCATTTGCCATTACTACCCTTCTCTTGCAGCATTTATTACACCAAGTGCATTTATTACCGTTGAACTATCTCATGATCTCTTCTACTCTGCTGACCGATGCAACCTTGCTGATAGGTACTCTGCTGATCAAACACTGAACTAATCTGATTTTAGTCAGCTGATGGTCTACCCTTCTGATTGCTGTTTCAACATGAGATCAGTAGTCTTCTGGGCTTTGAATTTTGAACTCTTCTGATGTCTTCTTTGCTTGTTCAAGATTCTTCTAAGGGAACTAAGCTTTCCATACTTAGCTGATTTTGACGTTTTGGAAATCATCAACACCTTCCCTTATCTTCTTATCTTCTTTGCACTTCACCTTCATCTTTGATTTAGCCGGATTTCGTCGGGTTAATTGTATATCAGTGAATTTGTAATATCGGTGTATATATTTGGTAGGGCTCTGTTACTTTATTCCGGATGGATCAATCACAAAGAAAAGCAATGATTAAGAACAAGAAGTAAAACCACAAATAAAGCTATCAACACATCAATATGGAGATCAGAATGCTATGAATAATATTGATTCTTATTCAGTTGTAATGCCTTAGGCGGAGAATACTTGTGTATCCTTGAAGTAAAGGATTTCGTAGTTGTCTAATACAATCATTAACTAGGTATTTATACAATGTTTAACCTAGTTTTACAAGGAATCATAGTCCTAATAGGACTCGGCCCAAATATCCTTCATGGGTCCGGAGTATTATCTTTAGATCGAAGAGAGCTGTGCTTGGCCGGGTTTGTTAGACGATCCCGATCTGCTTGGATTGGTCTAATCGATCTTAACTTCTTCGTTCGATTCGAGTAATATGTAGGGTGCGAAATAGCCCCCATCAGTACTCCCTCACTTCTTCGAGCGTATAGATAAAAGAAGCTCGTAGAAGTAGATAGATCTTTACGACTGTTTCTGTTCTATGAATGGAGCCTCGTTAAAAACCTTACTTAAGAAAAAACCCTGTGGGAAAAAATCTTAAATAAGGAAAAGAGTGCTACATATCATAGATAGTCGTTTTCTCTGTCCAGTTACGAATCGCCACGCGTCTATTCTGGAAGCTTTTTGTGTCCTTTCGTTTTTGGCGGGAATATCAGTAGTTGCCGTAAGTTCAAAACGTCATTTCTCATTTTCTTATAAATAGGTGACTCTATAGTTCGCCATTTCTCTTTTATACTTCCTTATAACTCGTAATCATTTTCTTGACTAGTCGCTCATCACGCTAAGTTTTTCCGTTTATCGACCTTCATTTTCCGAGAACCAGAATATATGGCTTCTGTGAGAAGATCTTCTTCTAGAGAGGTTGTCGCCCCCGACAATGAGGAGGAGTTGCAATCTAGTGTAACTGATTTTGTCATCCCTGTAGAGGATACTTTTAAGGTACGGATCCTTACTGACGCGGATGTGGCGGCTCGAGCCAAAAAGGGCAAAGGTACTGTTCCTCAAATTTCTGAACCAATTGAGGACGTTGCTTGCGCTTATACAGCGGAGACATTTCCGGAGGTTGTGAATAACTATACTAAATATTTTCCGGAAGGTTCTGAGATAATTCTTCCTTCCTCTACTGATAGGGTCACAACTCCCCCGGAGGGATGTCGAGCCTTTTATACGGCTCATTTTAACAGCGGACTTCGTCTTCCTTTGTCTCCCCTTTTTCTCGAAGTTTTGAAAACTTTTAGTGTGTGCTTGACACAGCTGGTCCCAAATTCCGTTGCTTTTGTAGTTTGCTTTTCGGTTTTGATGATCGCCAAGGGGTTCAAACCTTCTTTTCGTAACTTTACGCAACTTTTTCGCTTCAATATTTCCAGTTCTTCAAATCGTGGATACTTCTTTGCTAGTCAGCGGCCTAGTCGAGCAATCTTTGATGCCCCTGTTTCTAGTAATCCCTCATGGAAATCTCATTTCTTCTTCGTTCGTCCTCCGTCTAATCTTCGCTTAGCGGATGGTACGAGTGTGCCTTTTTCATGGGATCATGGTTCTAGTTGGATTTCCGGAGGTCGCTTAGCGACAGGCGAACTGATTCCCGATGATGCTAAGTTTATCGCTGATATCTCCGAATTGCGTGCAAACAAATTTCAAAGTGTTCTTTTGATTGGGGAAGCTTTCCTTCGTAAGGCGGGGTTAAGCATTCATAGTTTTCCCATCAATTCACCATCTGAACCTCTTGGTTAGTAATTTATTTGATCTTAGTGTTGTGATGATATCATTTATTGGGAAGGTACATAATTTATGATTAATTTCTTTTTCAGCTGATATGGTAGAGAATTCTCGACACTCTTCGAAGGGAAAAATGGTGCTTTCAAAATCTTCTAAATCCGTGGAGAACGCGCCTATTGAGCAGAGAGCGTCACGGAAAAGGAAGTTGGAGTTAGGCCATGAATCCGAAGAGGACAGAGAGGAATCATCAGAATCTCCTCAGGAGCCCCCTATTCGTCAGTGCACGGGATCTGGTTATCCTCCTCTTTATCTTAGAACATCTTTAGGCGTTCGAGGATGTCACACCTGGTCGAAGCCTCATCCAACTAATAATCCAGTCGATAGAAAGAGGAGTTATTATGGACGTTCTGGCCAGGATCTTTCTTTAGTCGGAGAAAAACATCCAAGACCTACCCTTGTCGAAATGATCGAAGATCATTTGGAGGGAAAGAGGGCCGCTGGTTATTCCGAGAAGGACTCTCTTATCCACGATGATAATGAGAATGCGATCGATAAGGCAACTCGTGTTCTTTTGTCTGGTGTTTTTACCCGTGATCTGAATAAACTTCTTCATAAGGATCCTCTGGAGAAATTCCAACGAGCTTCTCTTTATGCTGAAAAGGTGATATCCTTTTCCTTTAATCATGTTAACAGATAATCTTAAGGGTCTTCCTTAATTTACTAATCCATCTCTTTTTCTTGCCCTCTTTGCTTGTTCAGACTAAGACGTGTCTTGCGTCATACGCCTATGAGAATGCACTTTGGAAACAACAATGCGAGTTCTTGGAGGAGAAGAATAAAGCTTTGCTTCGTAAATCCTCCGGTTCAGAGGTTGGTCCCTCAACATCTTCTTTGGTTCCTACCGTAGAGACTTGTGCTACTGGGACTGAAGACCAAGAAATGATAAACAAGGTGATGGAGATTTCTCGTGCTCAAGAGCAGGCCAATCAAATGGCTAGAAAGTTAGAGGAATTTCAGTTACAGAGCACGGCTCGAATTAGTGAGCTGGAATCTCAAGTGTCAAGCCTTGAAGCTTCTTTAGAGGAGTACGAGATGGATGTCCCACTTAATGGACTTAGGGATCGATATGGTAGGAATCCCGACGAAAGAGTTGTTCGTGAATTCCTCAATTCCCCTGTTCATACGGCGTTGGTGTATCGGATGGTCGGTCCTTTATTTGAAAATACTTTTAAGAAAGCGATTCATCAGCTGGTCGCTCTGGAGATGATCGATGATCGTCGAAAAGAGTATTTTAAGGCTGCTCATATTCGGTTGAATCGCTATGGTGAACTTTATTCTTCTTCTGAGGTCCCAGATGTTCTATATCAAGGTTTTCCTCTAGCTCACCTTGTCGAAGAATTTGGAAACCCATTGCCAATTCCTCCTTCTGACGTCAATGAAGAGCTCGATAATACTTTTGTTGATCCCGAAGTCGAGGAAGAAGAGGAAGAGGATATTGGTACGACTGAGGTCGTCGGTACCGACCAGAGAATTTCGGATAGTGAGCAGGCTTCTTAAAACAGTGATTTTTTGAATAATCCTTGTAATTATTTTACTCGTAGGTATTAATTGTAATTTTACCTTTTCTTCTCTTTGTACGCTAAACGTTTCGTATTCTGACAGTCGTGTCTTTTCGGCTTCGCCGTAATAATTCAGACAAGTCATTAAATCTGGCGTAATCATTATGCGTGTGTCTTTTCATATTCTAGCGTTTGCTCCAAGGTCATTTTTCCTGTTTCGCGCCCTTTCTTTAGGTCTGACGCGTCCTTTCGTGTAGTATAAATACGAAAGGTAAAAACTTGATTTGTTTTTACTGCTATACTCCTCTCTTGACAGAATACTCGTTTTTTAGTTAGTCGATAAACTTTCTCGATATTAATTTGTTTATTTTCATAATCCGACCATGAGTAACCTCTTTGGTAATACTTCGAAGCGACCTTCCCGTGAGGGCGCTCGTGACACTAGATCCAAAAGGCATCGAAGAGACGGACCGTCGATGGAGCCTTCTCGTTCGTCCCAAACAATTGGGTCGGAGATCGATACCAGTGTTATTGTTTCTGAACCTCTCTCTGTGGTAAATTCGTCGTTTCCTGAACCAATCCATTCTACTTCGACTCAAGTAGGAAGCATGCCTTCCCCGGGTCGGTTTGCTTTTGGCGATATGTCCAACGAGGAACCAGCTTATAACATAGCTGTTAGCTCAGATGCTCTTTCCTTTGAGCATGTTTTTCATGGGGGGAATTTTACTGTTTCCCTTCCTTTGTCAGTTTCTACTGCCCCAATCATCAGCGGAGGGCAAACTGGTGATGGCTTTTTTGTCAATCCTTCTATGACACAATCCATTGTGCAGGATTGTCCTGATTACTTGTTTAGCGATACCACTGTGATGACTACTTCCTTTGAATCGGGAGGACCTTCCGGAGGTCGAACCGGTTCCAGGTCTGGCCGCCGAACCGTAATTTCTGCTTCGGGCAAGGAGACCACTGTTAGTCCCGACGGGAGAGAATCTCCTCGTCAATTAGATGATCGATGCATCCTTCAGCAAGTTGATGACATTCTTTTGTCGGAGACTCCACGTTCTGATGGTGTCCCTTTGACCAGCGAACTGCCTGGTTCTGTTGAACCTGATGCTTTGTCATGGGACCTAGGCATGAGTACTATTTTGCCTGGCGAGTTGAGGAAGCTCGAAGGTACCTCCAATGTTCGCCTTGTTCAATCTTTGGTGAAGATATGTGAGCAGGTAAACATATTTCGAATATTTTTCCTGTTCTTTGTTTAGAATTCCTTGTTGTAAGGCGATTTCTCTTATTCTTTCTGTTCTTAGGGCAAGTATTTTGCACTCCAGCTGGGTGTGCAAAATGACGAACTGTGGAATAGTCGGAGAGTTCTTCAGGGTCAGTTGGAGTCCGAGAAAGCTAAAAGCAGGGGTTTGGAGTTGCAGCTGCAACTTGATAAAGATGATCTTCAAAAATTGGAGGCCGAAAAAGTTCTCCTTGAAAAGGAAAGAAATAATTTAGCTCAGGGAGCTGTTCTGGCGGAAGAATCTCGTCGGCAGGCCTATGAGGAAGGTTATGACGCTGGTTATCTAAAGCGTCAAGAAGAGTTGATGGCTTTTGCTGGCAATATGACTCCTCGGAAGGCCGTTTCTGGTAGTCGGCCTGCTGACCGTTCTTCTCAGTGACCTTTGCTCGACCTGGCAGGCCTTGGACTGTCTCTTTTTTTTTTTTTTTTTTTTTTTTATGGCCCGACTTTTGTGCATTTATTTGGGCAGAAATTTTTGTAATGGGAGAAGTACTAAATTGGAAAAGATTGTCTTTTGTAGGCAGATTCTTGCCTTGATCAATTTCCTTCTGTTGATATACTTCGTTATGCTCATGCTTCCTTCGTGCATAAATATAATGTTCGCTTCAGCAAGTCAGGACCTTTGTTGTTCAAAATCCAGTATATTCCTTTGGTTTACACGCACCAGCATGTTTTACGTCATAATTTAGGCAATAGGTTATTCATATCGATAGTGCTCACCGTCTCGGTCGATGCTCGATCTAAGCCTTTGTACTTTTGTCTTTTTGCGATCTAAAACTTATATAAAGAGGTTATTGTCCCTTTGTTGATCTTCGGTTTTCTTTACGTCATTCTACAGAAAAATGTCCCTTTCAATCTTTTCCAAACCCTTATATTTCCCAGCATCAATTGTTGAACGATATGTTCCTTGGCTAGTGTACCATTATATCATTTTCTTGATATGGGAGGAATTGGAAAATGTAGGTGTTTTAGCCAGATCTACCCTGTTCAGACCTTCTTAAGCAATTCTTTGGTATGTTAGGCAGTGACGTCTTTGCCGTTTAGAATAAGGAGGACTATTCTCCTGATTTCTATGTCAGATATCTTGGACTCCATAGGAGTTTCTGTAAAGCTTAGTCAATGGTCAGTCATATAATGTATGAGGTAGTGACGTCCCTCGTATTGTGAAGGGTTTGGTCTTTTATCTTTTATCTTTTATCGAGCAACTGTCCTTTTCGCTGTGATTTTGAAGCTTATGTTACTTCGTTTGTGGCTTCTAGGTTTTTAAGCTATCGACCATGAAGTATGATCGTTCCAGTATGACCGGTCTGGAGTTCTTTAGGTTTACTTGTGTTATTTGGGTGATCGCTTCGATCCAAGACTTCTCTCGTTGTCAATCAGTTGAGGCGAATAGATGGTGCCGTTCCAACTTATTTGCATTTATTACGGGGAGTCAAAGGGTCGTATCTATGTCCGTTGATCAAATACTTTTTCAGCCGTTGGATCTCTTAGATCTACCCCTATAAATAGGGGGCTGGTTTATATTCTTCATTTGCAATTTACCAAAAAAGGATGGAGATCTCAAATTCCTTAGATTTTATTCTGCCCTCTGATCCCATTGTCTTCAAAAAATCACATTACTATGAATTATTTGTTCAAAATAGTGAAGTCGTTCCCAGTCTTGTATTGACGGGTCCCATGCCAACCCTACCTTGTATCGACGGGTCCCATGAGATCTCTGCATTAGTCTTCATCATACTAGAGGTCCGTGGTTTCCGTTTGCACATGGTGGGTTCATACTTGCCAGTCACCCTGTTCTTCGATGTAACCTCAGGAGTGATAGACCACCGGGGTGGCTGGTAAACTTACCGTTTCACGACGGTCCCGAAGAGATGCTGCTCTAGAGTAAAATGTTTTATAGATAAAGTAAAAGCAGTATCTTCTTGCGGGTGAGTGAGCATTGCTTAGCTATCTGGCTGGTAATGTTCATTTCTCTGGAAGAACATTTGATCTTCAGAGCCTGGCCGTCGAACCAAAGAAGTCGACCATCCTGAGCAGCATGCTTCTTAGGTGGTTTATCATAATCGACGAGGTACTAGGGAGGAGATTGGTGTTTCCGTGGAAGACATTGTCGT
>CM064884.1:52722972-52772441 GCA_003313485.2 Penstemon barbatus | reverse complement strand
GCTGGATTGACAAACAGCAGAGGAAGATTACTAGCTATTGGCATTCTCTAGTAATATCAGATAACAGATCACTCGTCTGTCAGATAAGTTAAACTCTACTCATCTGATATCTTATATAAGCATGGTCATAAAACGTATCTTAAGAAACACGCTTTTATAAGTAACAGATTAGTGTCGATAGAGTTTCCCGCCCATCTGACATTAAAATAATAAAATTGAAATCCGCTTCTCCTAGCCATACGATTTAAAACTGTCAGATTAGATCAACGGTTCAGATAAATCACGGAAACCAAATCAAAAGGAAACCTATAAAATCCGATCTAAACAGTTTAGTCGTCTTACGCACTCAAAAATTCTCAAACTCTCTAACTCTCAAACCCTACTGCTTCGAAAGTTCACTGTTCTTTTGCAGAATCTACTCACTAATCTCCGAAATGGACAAGGTTATTGAGGGAAGATACTTCAACTACAGCAAATTTCATTTCTCTGGCACTGATTTGATGCGTTCATTACTGGAAAAGATCAAAGAAGCATCGTTGGTTCCTGTTTTGGAGGCTCACGAAGATAGAGTCTACCTGGAGGATGTTTACCATTTCTACATGACCAGAGAATTCAATGATGATGAGACTGTTATGACTGCTGTCATAGGTGGTAAGAAGATTGCTGTATCTGCTGCTGTTCTAAGTGAAATTTATAAGCTGACGAACGAGGGAGGAGATGTGACCAGTTTAGGGTCAGCAAAGGAAGAAGAGTTCTGGGCTATTTGTGCTAAACCTGGAGAAGAGATGACTGGGTCTCTGATGAAGACTCAGCTGAAAGGAGAATATCAGAGGTTTGCTGATATTATTGCAAAGATAATAGATTGTGCTACAGGTTCACTGGATGGATTACCTAGGAAGAGGTATTGCACAATGATTTGCATTTATTATGGATTTAAGGTTAACTGGGCTGCTCACTTGTATGAGCTGTTAAGTGATAAAAGGCATTCTCATGCTATTTTACTGAGTAATCTGTTTGCCTCACTAAATTGCCCTATGGGTGGTGGGAAGCAAACTCATGGAAGTAAAGAGTTCAAACTTTACGAGCCAGTCAGACAAATAGTGGATAAGCCTAAGAGAAAAGCCCCAGCAAAATCCAAAAAGACCCCTTCTAAGAAGAGCAAGAAGGTGGGTCAGTCAAGTCAATCTGCTGAGCCAACAGCACAGTCTGCTGTTGTGGCTGAATCAGCACAACCTGAATTTGAAGTCCCTGAAAAGGTGATAGATGACTTCACAGCTGAAGTTGAGAAAATGGAGACTGGTACTTCATCTGAAAAGACAGATTCTGATGAAGAAGTTCCTATTCAAAGGTTGAAGAGATTGAGGACTAGGAGTGAGGCAAGGGGACCTCCTGTTGCAAACCCTCCTGCCAAGAGAATTCCTAAGTCCAAAGCAAAGAGAATGGTAAATTTCTCTGAAAAACCTGTTGCAATTGTAAGAGAAACAACTACAGAAGCAGAAAGGCCATTAACAATTAAAGAACCTGCTGTTGAAGCTGCTAAAGCTGCTGCTACTGAAGATAAAGTTATCTCTGAAATTGGAGTACAAACAGAAGACTCATCTGCTGCACTATCTGCTGAAGTTCAAAATGTACAGCAGACTAGTTCAACACTTGAAGGAGATGTACCTTTGTTGCATCCTACTCCAGTTGCTGCAACTCCTCTTCAAGCAGTTGAAAGCCCTGACCCAATCAGACAAAGGCCTGGGAAATTTTCAACTTATGTAACTGTTGCAGAAAAGATGAAGTTATATGCTGCTGAAAAGCAAAGGTTAGCTGCAGAGAAAGCAGAAGAGGATAGGCTGAAAAGCCTAGAATTAAAAAGGCTGGAGGAAGAAGCCAGCAAAATGACTCAAGAGCAGAGAGATGCTATTGAGGCAGCAGAGTTGGCTGCTGTTATTGAAGCAAGCATCAAGGATGCTCATGGACATCAGCATACTGGTGGGATAGCTATTGGTGAACCAAGGGATCCAAACAAACCAATCCCAGCTATGCCTGCACCCAAGATAAAAGAGAAGAGAAGAGAAGAAATCAGACTATCTCTTGAAATTGTCAGGGAAGACCCTGCAATGTTTGAAGAATTTCTCAAAAGACTGGATGCTGAAAGTGAGAGGATCAATCGTCTGACACTCTTCAATTCTGAAAAGATTAAATACAACAGATGGAGAGAATTCAGACTGACAAAGAGTCCTGCTGAGATGGCCAAATGGAAAGAATTCAAGGCTACAGAAGACTGGGTACTTAAATGGCTTGAGACAAATTCACTCATTCAAGCACTTGATTCAGAATTCTTTCTGGATAGATTAAGGATGAGGATATGTCATATAGTCAAAGAAGAAGCCAAGAAGATCTTTGCATCTGTTCCTGAGGATTTTGATTACTCAGAAGACCTCAAGGAAAGATCCATAAAGTTGGCTATTGCTCAAGCAATGGAGCTTTGGGCAAAGAAAGCAAGGAAGTTAAGGGGACAACCAAGCTCACTGGTCCCACTTCCTAACATCAAACATATTGTCTATGGACCTAATCTGAAACCTTATGAAGAGTTGCCTGAGGAACCAACATCTACTTTTATTCCTCTTGCTAACTTTACTTGGATTTCTAACAGGTCTGCAGTGGACAATGAAGGATTGATGAGGACAGTTGAAACTGTCAAGAAAATTATATCACCTGCTGAGAAAGAAGGAGCAGAGTCCTCTGATCAACCAAAGCAAATTGAGGGTACTTCAGACCCATCTGATCAAGACAAAGTGCAGGATGATAAGTCTGATGCTGCTGAGGAATCAAAGAAGGAAGAAGAAATTCCAGCAGATCAGTTAAAGGAGAAAGAAGTTGCTGATGAAGGAGATGATCAAGCTAAGGAGAAGGAAAGCACTCCAAGCCTTGCTGATAAACCAGCAGATCAATCTCTTGCTTTGACACCTCAACCATCAGAGCAACTCATGGAAGATTCACCTGCTGCTACTTCAGTTATGCCTTCAACCTCTTATGGTGTTCAGACTAATCTGTTGGACTCCATCCAGCAAATGATCACCAATTCTTTGAAGGATATGAAGAATGAATTAGCTGCAGAAGTGATAGCTGCTGTTAAACAACCAGTTCAGAAAGCTGTTGCTGTCCCAACAGATCTAATAGAAGACACTGCTTATAATGTTAAATCCATCTGTCAGGATATGGATACTCTTAGAAGAAGGACTCAGAGCACTACTGAAGGTTGGAAGCAGATTGAACAAACTGTTGAATTGGCTCTCCAAGCAGAAGATGAAGTCATGGGCAACATGATGAAAGACTTCACTGCTTCATCAAATTGGATTTTGGGATCTCAAATTCAATTGGGTGATCAAGGAGAAGACTTACTCAAAGAAGTCAAGACTGTTAAAGCCAATCAACTTAAACAACAGGCTCAGATGAATGCTATGGAAGAGAACATCAAGCTTCTCTGTGATTCACTTCTAATTACTCCAATCTTACCAAACTATCAAATCGACCCTGCTGATGATGACAAAAAGGGGGAAGAAAGGATATTTGGACAGAAAAGAGTTGGGACTTCTACTGTATTGGAAGCTGAAGATGATGCTGAAGGAACAGAAGTCTTAGAAGAGTCTGCTGATGATAATGATAGGAATGAAGCAGCAAATGAAGGCACAAGCAGATCAGCAGAAGAAAAGATCACAGAAAAAGAAGAAGATGATAAGGAGATAGCTGAAGAATGTGAAGAAACTGAAGCTGAAGCAAAAGCTAAATCAGATAAGGAAATAGCTGCTGCTAAGGACTCAGCTGAAGAACAGCTTGATCCTGACTCTAAAAAGAAGAAGCTAGAGCTGTTGAAGCAGAAGTTAGAAGTTGAAACTTCCAAACCTGCTGATGAATCAGAAAAAGAAGACAAGGAAGCTGAAGAAGAAAAGAAAGAAGAAGACTAGTTTAGACTAGATTTCTTTACTTTAAAAACCTTGTAATCTTTTACTTTGCATCTTTTACTCTTCAAAACTTGTAAAATGTAATCAATTTAATATCTATAAAATTGCAAGTTTGACTCCAACAGATTATTTCTATCTCAGAAATTTTTGAGGATCAAAACTTTAGTTTAGGTACAGGTACTTAGCTGAGGTTTTGTCATCATCAAAAAGGGGGAAATTGTTGGATGAAGATGAAGATGAAGTGCAAAGAAGTCAGAAATTAAGGGAAGGTTTTGATGATTTCCAAAACATCATAATCAGCTAAGTATGGAAAGCTTGGTTCCCTTAGAAGAATTTTGAACAAGTAAAAGAAGACATCAGAAGAGTTCAAAGTTCGAAGCTCAGAAGACTAGTGATCTCTTGCTGAAACAGCGAACAGAAGGGTAGATCATCAGCCGAGTCAAATCAGATGAGTTCAGTATTTGATCAGCAGAGTATCTATCAGCAGAGTCGTTTTGATCAGCAAAGTAGAAGAGATCAAGAGATTAGTCCAACGGTAATAAATGCACCTGGTGTAATAAATGCTGAAAGAGAAGGGTAGTAATGGCAAATGATTGAAGATATCCTCGGATCAGCAGAGTGCAATAAATGCAGCATTAAATGCGATGGACAGAAAGGTACTGTACACTGTACGATTGCTGCAGAGAGCCGTTTCAAAATGAGCTGGAAAATGGATTTGAAGATGTGATTTTCTTCAACGGTCATAAATTCAAATCCAAGTATAAATAGAGCAAAGTTCGAAGAGAGAGACACACAACAACATATCTGAGATTTCGCAATTGAAGCAGAATTTTTTCTAAGTCTCAAGAAGCTCGAACAGCTCACTCGTCTGGTGAAGTCATCTGTTGGCTGATCCAAGTTGAAGTCAAAAGAAAAACATTATCTGAGTGATATTGTAAAAGAGTAGTGTTGTGCGAAGATTTGATCCGTCTTTGTGAGTGATCAAAATCTAGAGGATAGGTTTTCTTTGTGAACTCCTATTGCGAGCTTATAGCCTTCTCATTTGTTGGTTAGGTATAAGTGGAGATTTGTATTGTAATCTTTGTGATTATAGTATAACCCAGAATCTAAGTGATCTGGAAGAGTGGACTAAAGGATTTTTATCCATATAACCACTATAAAAATTCTTTGTGTTATCTTGCATTTAAAGCTTTCTTGCATATTTAAAGTTTGCACATTTAAACACTTCGAATTATTTGAAAAGATTTTAAAACAAAAGGAGTTTGTAAAAACTGGGGATAAAATCTTTTAAAAGAACTTAGTCTACTTGTGAAAAACACTTTCAAACAATCCGCTGCAAGTAAACTCTTTGAAAACTGTTTTGCTGAAAAACAGCTAAGTTACTGTAAGAAGAGTGGTCAGTCGTCTGTTCAAGATTTGTTCACGATCAGACTAGTCTGCTTACTGTTCTTCATCAGCTTAGTCTGCTGACAGAAGACTGAAAAGTTTTTAAGTTCAAAAATTTTCAGAGGTCTATTCACCCCCCCCCCCCCCTCTAGACCTCATCTGACCACTTGGGACCAACAAAAACCTCCCTTTACTTATTGTCTTCAGTGCTCTTCATCTTCATCCTTATCCAACATTACACCTACAACCCAACTTTTTCAAAAAAAAAAACCTACACTTACTTTATTTCTCAAACCACTCTCTCAAAACTCAAACAACAATATTACGTAAATCGAAATTATTTCACAAATCTCCACTACTCTCCCAAAC
Organism: Penstemon barbatus; assembly: GCA_003313485.2. Classification (NCBI taxonomy): domain Eukaryota; kingdom Viridiplantae; phylum Streptophyta; class Magnoliopsida; order Lamiales; family Plantaginaceae; genus Penstemon; species Penstemon barbatus. The sequence goes on along the minus strand of CM064884.1, from coordinate 52,766,736 downwards.
TACTATCTCAAACACCAAACAAACAAGTCATTAACATTTAGAATAAGTAATTACAAAATATATACTAGACGAACTGATTTTATAAAGTTCTATTTCCGCCGAAAACTATTTGTTTTAACTTTAGAAAATGTTGTTATGCGCTCCAAAAGTAATTTAGTAAATAATTATCGTATCGGAGGTAAAAAATATTTTTATCTACTGACTGTGTATTTGCAGCTCGGGCTAAAGAGTGCAAAGGGTATAGATCCTCTACAGTGTGGCGCCTCCAGTAAGGTGATTTTACCACCGAGATTTGAAAAATAGCACTTTTAAACCCTATAAAAAATTTTAAAGATGTAAGTTATCTCATTCAGCAAAAGAGTGTAATTCATTTGTCAAAATTGTGCATAAGCATGAAAAGTGTAATAAAAATCCTAAAGCTTTAACAAAATTTGATATTATAGTATTCTCTGATTAATAGTAATACACAAAATGATTTAAAAAGAAAAAATTACATTATCTCATATTTTTGTTTCAACTAACGTATACATTATTAGGGTAGATAGTTTTACGTGTAAAAAACATGACAAAAACAGAGAAGACACTCGTACGTCGTACCTCCATGCCATATGATCAATTAATCTCGTCTTTTCTGTAACTATATTTCAGTTAGATTGTCTAGCAGTCTATGTTTGCATTTTACCAACACATTCCATTACTTTTGAAAATTAATAAATCGGATGTGGCACCTAACTTAGTTATTAACTTGAAGCAAGTTTCTCAATATTATTTCTAATATATAAGGGATTTGTAAAGTAGTCTTTCCGTATATGCATATGTACTAGACTCATGTGTTCCACATTTTACCTTCCCTTTGGATAAGTAAGGAGAGAATTTCAATTGTGGTATTTAATTATATATCGATTCCTACTTGTGGTACCATAAAAATCGAGGCCGGCACATTTGGTATCACCGTTAAAAATGAATCACTTTTGGTACCACCGTTAAAAATGAAAGTTAATTGATGACGTGGCAGTTAAGTGTTATTGCAAAATTGATACTATTACTTATGTTGACTGACAATTCTACCCCAAAATATTTCAGGTTGTCAAAATAACCCCACATCTTCAAATTTACTGACAAATTTAGTCCACATTGTTGTCCAATTTCAAACTTGACTCGAATAAGACACGTGCGAACCAATTTGAAGATTTTACTTATTATATTTACATATTTATTTAACTAATTTAATTTTATAAATAATATTAACAGACCAAATAATTCCTTAATATAAATCCTACAAATATTACAAAATAAAAATATATTTTTGTAAAATCTAGAATTTATATATATAATATTAATATATTTAATATTTACTAAAAATAAAGTTATATATTATTAACAAAATAATTAAAATTAAAAAAAATCCTAAAAACTAAAACCCCATCCACATCCCTCCCCCACCCAACCCCATCCCCCCCTCCCTTCAACCCAGATCCCAGGCCGCCGCGACCTGTGACAGGCGATCCCAGGCAGCGGGCAGCATGTAATCTTGGTTAGGGGAAGAGGGTAACGGGGGCTGGGGTGGGGGCAAGGGGTAGGGATGGGTTTTATTTTTTATTTTTAATTATAATTATTTTGTTAATAATATTTTACTTTATTTTCTGAATAAATATTAAATATATTTATAATATTATATAAATTTTAGATTTAAAAAATATATGTTTAATTTTTAATATTTTGTACATTTATGATCGTGTTTATGTGTTCATGTATAATTTTATTAATTTTACATTTTTACTTTGTAAGTTAGTATTAGATCGAGACTAAGGCAACTAAGATAAAATTATGTCCAAAGCAAGATCAATCTCAATATATTGTGAATTTTGAGACGAAATATAGATTGCAAAAGTGACTAAGTAATATATTTCTCAAACAACAAAAGATAACTCCTGATGAGTTACATATTTCTTTTTGGCGTTCTTTCAAGAAATTTTCAACATTTTGTCCCTCTATGAAGCAAGACTTCTTGATGTTTTCTATCTGGAAATAAGTTTGTACGTAAAATGTGTAAAAAGTATAAGAAAAATTGTTGATTACTTACCTTTTAATGATGAAGTTAAACAAAGATAAGTTTACCTTAGACTAAAACTATCATAAAATAGATCTACAAGTGAGGTGTTTTTAAGGAATTACATTCAAGATACCTAAGATATTAAAACACTCAAATCTACAATTTAGTTTATAACTAGATACTTTGTGTTCAATAATAATATTTATATTCCAATGATTCCAACAAGTTTTTCATACTAATCTTCACATCTACCAATTCACATGTATTCATGAATTTGCAAGTCGTTTATCCTAACAAGGATATTCAAGAAAAGATTGATTCATATTTATTCATGAATTTGCAAGTCGTTTATCCTAGCAAGGATATTCAATAAAAGATTGATTGTTTCATCATTCAGTTCCTTCAATTTGAATTTTAGGCTAAGAAAATCCTCATATACACTTCACATGTTTGGAAAGACATGTGTCCTCATATATTAATGATATGTTTTTAATAGAGTAGCATCAACATAAACATTGGGGATACATTAGAAAAAAGAAAATAATTTAACAGATTACCTGATGGTCACCATGATATATACTCTTCCCGTTGTACTTGTCCATGTTCAGGAATAACAACTATAAGCAAAGTAAATCGAATTAGCACTATAACACAAATAATGAGATGTATTAGATCTGTTTCGTAAAAATGTATATCGAAATCTTATAAGACCTAAATAAAAGATTTTTCTGAATATATCAGTCAATCAAGAGCTTATACTCACACGCCCAAGGAACAAAGAAAAAGAACAAGTATGATGTTTGGAATAGTTCTTTTATACTTTTACCTTATAACTCAACCCAAAAAAATATTATATACATTGTAAAATTCAAGTTAAATAAATCGTTATAAACACTTACATGTGTACAAGGTTGAATATAAGACCTAAATTTGGTAGAATCTATACATAAAATTTTCCCTTATACAATATATATATAGGTTGAATTAGAGTTGGAAAATTGGATATAGTTTCTTGTGTAATTAATTCATAGAACTTCTTTTACTTATATTAATGGAAAATAATTCTAGAGCAACCAATATTTATTGTGTGTCGGTTTCATCCCTCGGGTTCAATACCGGTACACCTACCATTCCTTTCGACCACTTTCCAAAAAAATATGTATCACGTGCTGGATATGTGACTTTTTTGAAGGAAGACTTTAAAAATATGAAATTAAAATAACTTATGATCCCCTAACCCCGTCGCATTCAAACCGAATTTTTTTAGGTCTGAGCCGACAGTCACAACCGTAAGGGTCATACCTTTGAAATGTTGGCCCAGTGCCGAAAGGATTGCGAGGAAAGGGCATGTTTTTTCTTATTTTTTTCTTTTTATTAGAAATTTTAATTCAATTTAAATATTTTAATTTATTTTTATTTTATTTTAGTTTTAATTCAAAAATTAGTGTTTTCTGATTTGGCCTAGAAAATAGTTATTTTTGTTGAAAAATATGGTCGAAGGACACATATTAACATTATGGACGACACTGACACACTTTAAACTTCTAGGGCCAAGGTGTAAATACAATCTTACCAGAGGGATGATTAGTGGGATTCACACTATGTATTTTTCTATGATTGTGTTTTAAACACAATATAATCATAAGATTTAAAATTATGTTATTTCTAGGTATTTTGATACGTCTCAATTCTGATCCAATTTACAAGAAATTTCCTAATTTTAATAATCTCAACATGTAAATAAGAGTTAGTTTGAATCAACAATTGTAAGCATTGCATACATATCTCCATAAAATATGTCAATAAAAGGTCGAACTATTTGAATTCGATGTTTTAAATGCAAGCCACGAGCTAAGTTCAAATTATTCATATATATTTTATACTACAGTTTAACAAAAGAAATATAAGAATTGTAAAATAATCAATTTAAATTTTATCTATTATGGAAGTGTTACACCTAACACAAAAATTACCTTAAACGTTGTCGTATATTTAAACTTGTTTGTTGCAATTTTGATTCCCTTATATTATGATCATTTTTTGTTCCAAGTAGTGTATGCCCTATAATGCTTTAGGCCCCAAAGGTCAAGAAGTGTCTTTTCTATCTTTTTATCTTTTTGTTACAGGTCTTGTATGTAAGGCGACGTCATTTTCCCAACATGTCCCTTTCTCCAATGGTATTTTCATATGTTCACCCATAAACCCTCATTACAAAATTGTGTGTCAACATTGTCTAACACGTGCCGCCATTTTAAACTATAGTGTTTGAGGAGCAGCATCGTTCAAATTTCACATTGAATTGAGGATCAACAAAAATGTCAACACCCGGTTGTTTCTAACACTAAATTCTCAAAATAAACATAATTACTCCCTGGCATCACGAGCCAAGTGATGGACCAAATTGGTCAATCTATGTTTGAAAGTAAATGTCCTATTTTGTTACAATGTATTCCCATGCATACAAGGGACTTGCCTTGTAAAAGTCCATCATTCTTCGGAATTTAGGCCTCGAGTCCTCCAAAGTCATGAATCTCCATTCGCCGATGGGCCTCCATCTTCTAACTATTCATGGGCGGTGATTGATTGCAATCATCAGGGGGACATGTAAGGTGGGGTGACGGGAATGATGGAAGAAAAACCGTTAGTATTCATTTTGTTATAAATTTTATTTAAATATTAATAATTTATACAAATTCTAATTTGAATTCAACAATTATCCAAATTAATTATTTTCAATTTTATTCCAACTCTGGCACAACTATAATGCTTATTTGGAATCTAGCATTTGATGACAACTAAAGATAAGTTCAAGCCTAATTCTTTAGTTATGTTTTAAGTTTAAGAGAGTGTTTTGCAAGACTAATTTTTCTTAGAGATAATAATATCTTGTGTTCGCATTTATTAGTCTTCATCTTATATCTCCTTGCTTATTTATATGAGACAAAATAATCCTAGATTCTTTAGATCTACAATCTCTAACCTTCTTGAAGATCTTTATCCAAAAGAGATAAGTTTTCTAATTAAAGTACAAGACGATATATTGCCTTTAAATAATTTGACTATGTCAAAAGTAAATGCAAGATTAATTTTGGCTTAGTCTTTATTATATACTATTGAAGTATTTTAGTTTTTATTTCATTAATTCTATTTAATTCAGTGGGCTGCAAGTCCTATTAGTTAAATCTCAATATAATTACAATGATTTAATTAGTATAGGAGTCCAATCCTAATTAATTAAAATCATATAGGTCCTTGTTCGTGGACGAGTCAATCCATTCAATCCTAATTTATCATTTTCTTTGTTACAGCTCTAGGTGCATTGTGTGTGTCTATGTAGGTCCACCACGTAATTGATCGTGGGTTCTAAATAAACTATTATTTAATTATTTGAATAATTAATTGTTCTTTTAATTCAGTTGAACATCCTATCCAATTGGAAAACACTCTCCAAATTGATGTGAGAGTTATCACACACTCCACGATATATGTCTAGCCTGAAGTTCATGGAATCACTGGTGAATTAATTTAGTGAAGTTTTCTCCTTACGAATTACATATATGATATGGCCCTTCCATTAGTTGGTCTTTCTATCAAAGTCTAGGGCATGGATATTTATCGATTTCCTTATTCACCTTGATTATATGTTTTCTAGTCTTGTGACGGTTCCCTTTTGTAACACTTACTTTGAGGTATCCCTCCCTAAAGATGTCACCGTCTTTGGCTAATGTCTTCCTTGGAATCAACCAATTATGGAATTCATAAGAGAAGCTCCTGACCTATCAAATCAGGTCAATGGATCCCCTCATGTGTTATGAACTTGCATATACATCCATTTATACCCGACGTAAATTCACATAGACCTTCTGAGTTGACATGTCAGTTATTCTAGAAATACATCAAAGTATAAATGTCAGACACTAGATAAACCCTAACACCTCAAGTATTGAGGACCACTCCTCGTACACTATCGTAAGTAGGAGAGTAACTCCATATTCACACGATGGCTTATCTTCGGTTGGTGTGTTCGATGCGATTCACAATCTAGCAAACCACCCACTCATGGGCGGATCTAGAGAGGGGCAATGAGGGGCTATAGACCCGCCTCAAATTTTGTGGATTATATATTAGTATTGATTAAGTTTTTTCATAAACTTGTAATGGTCAATTGGTGATGCTGATGAAAGAAACATCACAAGGTCAGGAGTTTGAACCCTTGATGGACATTTTTTTGTGTTGTTTTAATTTTTTGTCATTCTCAATATTATTTTCGTACTTTTTTCTTCTTAATAATATTTCGATATTATTTTTTTTTTAAATTTGTTCCTTAATAATAACTATAAAATAAAATATGCACTATCATTGTTTTTTGTAGTTCAATTTTATTTTTCTTTATTATATGTACTTAATTGAATAAAAAGTTCTCAATAATTTTAAGAAGAATGCAATCTTACATTTTCTTTATAATATGGTTTTTCCGTCATAACGGGATATCATATGTAACAAAAATACTTATAGGGTTCATTTTTTGTCAAACTTCACCTCCTATTTTTTGTATCTCTTCATATATTTTATCATGAATAAATTTGATAGAATTTGGTTTTGTGAATATACTTTAGCCCCCCTCCCACTGCCTAACATTCATGGATCTGCCCCTGCACCCACTCATGCGTATCGGCTATCCTTGTCATGCTCATGGACTCACGTCCTCTAGATCTTCGGAGTATACACAATCGTGAGAGTCCATCAAAATCCATCGATGTCTTATCTCAATGGATTCATTGACTCCAAATAACTTAATATCGCGGTCTTAGCAATCAGTCCATGGGTTTCCCTATAATCTAGAAGATTATTGCATAAGATGAAATATGTCATTAATAATAAGTTTATTGTATTAATCGAACATATTGTTTCTACAAATAGCTCGTAATGCACTGCCAAAAATTTGGCTTGCAGGACGCCATTCTAAAAAATAGATTCCGAATATGTTGTGGGTTTCAGGAATATCCATATTGGGTTGTTAATGGACTAAAAGTTAAATATCGATTTATTGAAATTTTGTTCCAATTGGAGGTTCCATAAATATGATATGATTAAAAATTCCAACAATTGTAAATATGTAGAACAATATGAACATATGTTTATACAATCGATCCATCAAAATGTAAATCAATTACATTAATGACTTTTACCATCTGTTTAATAAGACATTAATTGATAATTTTTTATTGACTATATGTACAAAATTTTGAATTTAAAGTTGTTGGTGCCAACAATTGGATATACTCTTATTAAATGCATACGAGATAAATATAGTAAATTATATATTCAATAAATGTTATAAATAACATTAATTGACTATGTTTGGTGGTGAAAATACTTATCTCATTTTACTTAACATCCATACCTCCAAATCATTCATACCCAGGCCCGGCCCAAGCCTAGGGCCCCAAAATTTTATGGCCCCGTGGCCTGGCCCATAACTATCCCCTTTTTTTAAATGCACATGGTCCATGGATAATGAAATGCCATTTGGGCGGCCCTTTCGTAAAATTAGCAACAATAAAAAAGAAAAAGAAAAATTAATTAAATCCATTATTTCTCTTCAAATTTTTAGCAGGCCCAATTTTTTTTGTCGTTTGTCGTTGTTCTCACTTCTCACTCTCAAGCCATCTCCTTCCTCTTCCCATTTTTCACCCCTTCCCCTTTTACTTCTCATTTATATAGTCATCTCCAGTAAATCAGTCTTTTAATTCTAATTAATTTCAATATTCATTCTTCCTCGTTCTTACTTAATAATAATATTTATAATAATTAATAATAATAATAATAATAACAACAAATAATAAATAATAATATTAATAATGAATAATAAAGCGGAAACCGATTTGTGAATAATAAAAAGTACATTTAAGATCGACATGATTTGGAAATATTAAAAATAATTTAAGACTAAAATTAATAATACGAAATAAAATTGGTACACACTAATACAACAATTAAATAGTTACATTTTTAAACTAAAATTAATTTTTTTTAAATATTATACAAATTAACTAAACTAAAATTAATTAAGAATTACATTTCATTTAATAAGGTATTTTAAATAAATTATTTAAGAAAAAAGAGTTTTTATCAAATTAAAAAAATTAAAAAAAAAGGGAACAATAGGTGGCCGGCAAGTGCTGCTGGGATCAATGTGTGGGCGAACAGGAGAATGGAAAATTGCCATGACCATCCCTTGATTCATTTTAGTTTACATTTTTTATCCACTAAATCCAACTTTTCCGTCCCCTCTAATTATAGGATCTGGTCTCGGTACATCATGATTGTCATTAATTGTGTGATAAAAAAAAACTCTAATTTCTCGATCTTGTGATATCGATAATTTTTTTTCTCTTGGTTCAATTTAATATTAATTTATTACAACAACAATTCCCATATTATTTTTTGGAGCGTTAATCTGGAATTTCCATTCCTACATAAAAATAAACAGGTGAATAAGAGTATTACACATCGAAATCTTGTTTAAATTTACTTTTTTAATAATAATTCAATATTCATGTATTAATTTGTTAAATGTTATTGGTCATGACTCATGAGTACCTTCTATCAATGGCGGAGGCAGAATTTTTTTTCACCGGGGTCCTTATAAATTAATGAGTATTATTTAAAATTTAAAAATAAATCAGCAACAAAAATAAAAATATGACCAAACTAATTCAAACTCAAAATAAATTAAATGGAATGATAACTTTTTTTTTATAAATATCCACGTCGATTTGTCATAGAATGAAATCGTTGCATGAATAAATCATCTGTAACGATATCAAATACATCTCTATATAAATAATCATAGTGTCATTTAACCATTCATTTTCCATCCGATCCTTAGTCGATTTTTAATATATTTTATAGTAGACAACGCCCTCTCCACAGACGTTGTTGCAACTGGCATAATCATTGTCAATTTTAAAAGTAAAAATACAAGAGGATACACAATGTTCCTATTTGTTTCAACTAATGTTCTAGTGATATCACCAATTCCTTTTAATTTTGAGAACTCTTCATCTGACCGTATATCGACAATGTAGTGTTATAGTATGATTCAAATTACAAAATTAAAAACAATATTAGAATTTGAGTTAATGTCCATTTTATAACTCTTAAATTTGTCAAACTCTAATAAACATTGACCCCTTTATTCACAAATTTAATTTTGATTGGGGGTCCACTAAAAGAAAATCATAAATTATCCTAAAGGTTAATATAAATATATTAATATACCATATAGGATATATATACATATATATATATATATATATATATATATATATACATGGCTTAGGAGCAAAATTTCAGGGGTCCATGCACCCCCTTTCTATAATGTGGCTCCGCCATCCACTGCCTTCTACAAATATTATTTGGAAAATATCTTGGAACGGACCATCAAGTTACAGTGCAAAAATCTGTATGCATAAAGATTTTTCCAATGGCCTATAATAAGGAGTGTAAACGAATAAGTAAAATAAAACGATAAGTACATACCGAGTATCGAATCCCAACGAATGGGTAAAAGGTGGGAAATTAATGAATCAATCGACGGCTTATTTCATCTAAGAACGCTTGATACTAAATGATCAAACACAAATATATGATAAGGGTGATTTTATTTAACTACGAGCGGGAAAGTAAATCTAACTATGAAAGCAAGTAAATGGGGAGTTAATTATGTGGTAAGGAGGATTCATAAGCGATTAGTTAAAGCAGATAAATTATGCGGTTGTTAGGTCAGCTATGCAAACAACCCCAGATTTAGTTGTTGTTTGTGAGTTCAAATTAGTTAAGTCTCCCTGTCGGTTTGACCTAACTCTACCAATTTACCCAAACTCTCCATCTCCAGATCAATAACGAACATCGATGTCATCCGATGCTCTAAGGAAAGTCTGAATCCATTAGAGGACTCTAAGGTGTGCCGTTGTCACCCGGGACCAAAGACTAACCCAAATCCCCGAATAAAGAGAATCTAAGTTATTTGGTGCATTCACGAAGGAACCCATTATACAAACACGGACCCAACTAGGTATATGCCTATCCTAGGTTGAAATCCACAAACCGTCACTCGCCTAACCTTCAATATTCTAGGTTGCATTAAAGGTAGATGGCCAAAAGTGCGATAAAACAATAAACCCAACAAATCAAACATAACTCAATGTCAAACATAACTAATCAAACGATAACAATGACTCGACAATTGATATCATATGCTCGTGTTTGCTATTCAAGGATTCAATGATGTTTGTATGTATCTTTCGATAGCATACGAACCTATCAAATTAAACTAATCCAATTTATTCCTAAATGGACTAAAATCTAATCGATGGAATTAAACTCAAACCTTAAACGAATATGAAACGACTTAGGTATATGTCTATCCTAGAATTGAATCACAATCCAAATTCATAATCAAATCCTTAAAATCACTATTTCTAGCAATCAAGAATCAATAAATCTCATCTCAAAGTTTGTCAAACCTTAAGATAAACGATAAGCACGGAATCGGATTAACGAACACATATAAGCACCATACTAATCATCAAGACATCATTTAATCAATTAATAACATAAATACTTATAAATCCGGAGAATTCAAATCCACAATCATTGTTCCAAAAAGATAATACAACATCAATCTCCTAATCAAGGACAACTAGGAAATTGAAAAAATATCACCTAATCGGAATGAAATCGAGAGATGAACTCTCCTCCCCTTAATCACCACCTAATCACTCCCGAAGGGTGGTGACTAACTCACCCTCTTGGTGGAGTCTTCAATACAAGAAAACAAAGGAAAAAGAAAGAGAGAAAGTTGAGGGAGGCTAGAGAGGAAAAGGGAGGCCAAGAGTGGAAAAGATTGTGAGATGGATAGCAAGTTGTGTCCTCTTTTGCCTCTTAACCTAGGGAAACAAGACCAAAAAGTCCCCTCAAGGGTTTGAATTACAACTGGGGGAAAAAGGGGCAATGTACAAAAAACCCCTTCAAAACACGCAGAAAATGACAGCAGGCCTCGCGGCCGTGAGGTCCGACCTCGCCGCGGCGAGCTTTAGGCCGTAGGTTTCTTGCAGATTTTCAGCTCTTCCGCACTTTCTTCCGAGCAGTATATCTTTTGATTCCAAACTCCGATTGCGGATCCGTAAAGTTCATGGCGCAGCTAACTCACTCATCTCTGACATATCCAAAATTCAGCTCATTTGGATCATCCATGAAATATTTATGCATGTTCTAGTGAGCAGCTATCTACATTCTTGTACAATTCGCTCCGGGTTCTAATTCCTTTGAAGCTCAAGCTTGAGTCGCGGGGTGGGTAGAGCGACTCGCATCATTGATACGCAACTTCGAATCTCTCTAATATGCCAATACCTACAAACCAAGGAGAAAACGATCAAAAGGAGAACAAAAACACAAAAACCGAACAAAGGCCGAACAAAAGGGCCAAAAGCACAAAAGACACGAACACACGCAAAGACAAACAGAAACTCGGATAAAAACAAGATATTTTGGGCTTAAAGAGATAGGTAATAACGACGTTTTCACGGTGTTATCAGGTAGCGCCCCACGTGTTGCGCCTCTACGGTTCAGTACACCAAATACACACGAAAACCTTGAGATCTCTGATCGGCTAGAATACAAAAGAAATCAATATACAAAACTCGAGAAGAAAAAGGCAGAAGTCGATCAACTTCTATCAGGGTAGGGGCGGCTGCGGCTAGGGCTTAGGGAAGAGAGAGATTTTCTTTTCTTGCTTTTGAAGAGTTATACAAAGTGTGTCCATTGTGTATTCTTCCAAAAGTTCATGAGTTATATATATATATATATATATATATATATATATATATATATATATATATATATATATATATATATATATATATATATATATATATATATATATATATCTTTTAATCCTAGCTCTAATAGGATTTTTAATAAGATCTACTTACTAAATGGGCTAAGCCTTTTAATTAATGCAAGACTTTATTAGTTAAATGTCTTTTAATTAGTCTTAGGCCCATCTAAATCTCCAAGATTAGTTGGCCCACTAATTAAAAACCCATTTATCATTATTAATAGGAGCCCAATTAATTAATTCCCATAAATCATTATTTAATTAAATTAAACTTCAAGCTAAGTTATTTAAATATTCTATCTCTTCGATTAATTAAATCTAATTTAATTAATTATTCTTATCAAATTATAAACCTATTTAATTTGACATCTCGATCTAATCCAATTGGATCTGATTCTCGCGCCCAAATGAATCGATCCGGTAGAGTCCAACTTTCTTCGTTTCCTATTTCCACTCGATGTGTTTGTGTATGTCCCCGTAGGTTCACCACATAATTGGCCACGGGGTTATAATCAAATATTCATTTAGTTATTTGAGTAAACATATACTCTCAATCAATCGAACACTCTGTCGATTGACCATTCCAAAATTAGCACCCCTTCTAATTTGGGAATTCTCTCACTCCAAAGTCGATATCTGGCCAAAAGCCCATGGGCCGGATCACTGGTGAATTAATCAGTGAACCTTTAACTTTTACAATTACCATGTACGACTTAATCATTCCATTAGTTGGTCTCCCAGTCAAGACTAAGGTTATGGACTTTCATCGTTTTCCTTACTTGTCTCGACTATATGTATTATGGTCTCGAAACTATTTCCTTTGACTTTCTTTATGAGCTACTTTCATAAAGTCGTCAGATACCTTGGCCAAGGATTTACCGGAATACGTTTCTCACAAAGATTCATAGGAGAAGCTCCCAACCTATCAAGTTGGATCAGCGGATCCTCTGTTGATGATATGAACCTGCATACACGTTCCTCTATACCCAACATGGACCCACAGAGACCTTTTGGTAGACTCCAGTCAGTCGGGACTCATCAAAGCATAGACGTTCGTGCACCAAATAAACCCTATCACCTCAAGTAATAAGGATTGTTCCTCATACACTATTGTAAATCGGAATAACTTGATCCCCATTCTGCGACTACCACTTACATGGTGAGCTATTTCCTAGGTGGGGTATTCAGTGCGCTTGCCATCCCAGCAAGCCACCCACTTGTGTGTATCGATAGTCCCAGTCACGCTCGTGGACTCCAGCCTCCTCCAATTCATCAGAGTATACAAACTCTGGAGGGTCTAACTGAATCCATTGATGTCCCATCTCAAATGGATTCTACGACCTTTGAATTAATTTTAGATCACGGCCTGGGAGATCAGTCAACGGGTTGTCCCATAACACTGTGATATAAGGACTTCCATCCTTATGTTAGATAATTATTCATAAGATGAAGGCGACCATATAAATAAATGCATTTATTAATCGAATCGAATAGTCCTTTTAATTGTAATAAATCAAATGCAGCCGAAAAAGTTGGCTTTCAGGACACTATTCCATCAATCTCTTATTTATTCCAAAAATAATTTGGAATTGTACAACATACTTTTACCCATGAGGGTACAAGAGACGACTTATCTCCCACTAATGCTTTAGTGTTTCTACACACTTTTAAATGGATTAAATCCATTGCAATTGTTTATACCTCTTGGTTGACTAGCAACCAACTACTAATTTAATTTCCGTTAAGCAAGATTCCAAAGTCGCTTACTATCTATAGTGTCCCGGTCAAGCTCGACCTAGTCGAGCTCAATCTTTTGAATCTTTAATTTGGAAATTTGTTTTAGTGCTCTTGTATTGCCTTTCGGTTATACTACGACTCAAGTGTGTGGAATGTTGATTATTTATATTTTATTGACTATGCATATATTTCGTCGTTATACGAGTATTCATACCCTTTTGCTTATGCATACCTTTTGCGTATAAATCTTATAGCGCAAACAGTTCAAACCATTATGGAACTATCACATCCCTTAAGACAAGGGATGGTATAAGCAAATTCTAACGATCTAGATAATTCATGCCTTTAGATGCATTTGATACATCAATGAGTACTTCATTGGGCCTCCAACACCCTTATGCATTACTTGACCATAATGTTAAGTTCAATAAAATTTAATCATCCCTTACGGGATGAGTAGGTTCAATTCCTTCTTTCTCTCTTTCCCTTGATCTCAATGCATGGAAGAACCATTTTGATTGACTTTTCAACTTATCATCCTTACAGAAAAAACCTGTAAGGTTATTTCCCTTCAGAGATGATCCATTCCTCTTCTTCCATCTCTCGAGCCTTTTAGGGCCTTTCAACGAGGTGTTACATCCCATTTAAGGAAGATTTCATATTTGCCTTCAAGAAAATTGGGCTTGAGAACTATCCTCAACCCATTGGTGAAACTTATCACCTTTCTTATTTGAAGTGTAGCTTCCAAAAATGCAGCTTGGTGAAACCTATCACCATTCCGGTCGAAGCGTAACTTCGAAAGGTTAACAAATGAAATATTTTTAAGGAGATGAGTCATTGTTTGGACTCAAGAGTAATTATCAAGTTTTGAAGTCATTCAAAATTGATTTGGGTTCAGTCAATTTATTTTATTCAAGTATGATGGTATATATTCTAGGATATATCACTTATGAAAAAAATATCATAAACACGACGTTAAAAAGAAATAAATACGCGGCAGATTAATATTAATGCATAATTTACAAACATGGTTTTCATTTGTAAATTACTCCCACTATTTTTGTTGAATACTTATGCTCCCGTTTTACGATTAAATATTATAGTTGAATTTTAGGCTCAACTGGAGGTTTTATGAAAAGTTCAAGTGCGAGGTCTCATCAGATTATCAATTATCTTGTTTGCATTTTTATATCATAAGCTAGCATCTCATACATCAATGAATAATTACTAAAAAGTAAACATTCACCACCTAGCATTGCACATACGATTGATCGATTGCCCATACTATGTGATCCATCACGAACCACGTGATGGACCAATTGGTCAGTCTAGGGTGAAAATAAATGGCCTAATCTATTACATAATAATTCCCATGCATACATGGGTCTTCACTTGTAATGTCCACCATCTTTCAGAATTGGGCCTCTATTTTGATCTTCAAAGTCTCCATGAAGTCTTTCGGGCATCAAGCTTAATCTAAGTCTAACTTAAAACTCTATTCTATTACATTTGAATTCAACAAGAAGGGGCACCATTCAGGCCCATTTAATTACAACCCATAATGAAAAAACCAATAAATAACTACACAGGGCTTAAAGGCAATTCGATCAATCCACATATTCAAGTAAGAACATGCATAAATTCACTTAAGGGCAATAATGTAAATTTACCGACTTCTTTAAATTTTATTTCGAAAAATTATCCATATAATTAATTTTGATTTGTCCAATGTTAAAAGGACTATCATGCTCTTGCTTGAGCATCAAGGAATCTGACCTTGTAAGTTAATTAAATATAGAATCAAAATCTAATTTAGTTATCTATGATTATCTTGAAACTCTAAGTTTCCTTGTTAATTAGATCTCTAAGATCTATAATCTTTGGTAACTCACTAGAAGACTTTAATTGTAATTAAATGTCTTATCATAAATGAAACCCAAAGTTTTCTAGTTAATTAGATCTCTAAGATCTACAATCTTGGTAATTAACTAAAAGGTATTAATTTTAATTAAATGAAACTCTAAGTTTCCTAGTTAATTAGATCTCTAAGATCAATCCAAGATTCACCAAGATTTCATAACAATCAAATCTCCAAGATTTTGTCCAAGATTATTCAAAAATGAAAATTCCCGAAACCCTAATTTTCTACTATCGCGTGCGTGCAGTTTACTTGCAACTGCCGTGCAGCTGTTGTGCAGTCGTTGTGCGTCTGCCGTGCAACTGATGTGCGTCTGTCGTGCAGTAGTTGTGCAGCCGTTGTGCATTTACTGTGCAGTAGTCGAGCAATCGTTGTGTGTTTGCCGTGCAAATGTTGTGCAACGGTCGTGCAGTCGTTGTGCAGTCACCGTGCATCTGTCGTGCAGTTGTCGTGCAACCACTGTGCAGTCGATGTGCGTCTATCGTGCAATTTCTGTGCAGTCGTTTTGTGTCAGCTGTGAAACTGTTGTGCAGTAGTCGTGTAATTGTGCGTCTGCCATGCATTAGTCGTGCAATCGTTGTGCGTCTGCCGTGCAAATGTTGCGCAATGGTCGTGCAGTCGCTGTGCAGTCACCGTGCATCTGCTGTGCAGTTGTCATGCAACCACTGTGTAGTCGATGTGCGCCTGCCGTGCAACTGTTGTGCATCAGCCGTGCAGCCACCGTGCAGCTGTCGTCTGATTGCCGTGCAATCGATGTGCAGCTATTGTGCAATTTTCAGATTTCGGTTCTCAATACGTTTTATATAACAATTATTAATTCTTTAATTAATTAAAATCAATAGTTTTAATTAATTTAATCAAAAATTACAGTTTTAATCTAATAAACATAAAAAAATCAAACATATGATTTTAATCCACATAGTTTGCTCATTAGTTTAAATATAGAGCCGGATTTGACTCTGATACCACTGTTGGGATTCTTACGGGAAAATGAACCACAGGCAGCGGAAATATAAAACTTTTTAGGCTCCCCTTGGAAATCTTCCAGGATACAATTCGGTATATATTTAAACTAATATAAAATAAGAACATTTAAACAGATCTAGTTTATACCTCGTTCCTTGCTAATCCAAAGTAATGTTGAACTATGTAAAAGTAGTCATCTCCTTTGTTTTGCACCTGTGGTCCCAGGCTTTAGGTAGCGCCACACATGTTGCGCCTCTACTGTTCAGTACACCACATACACACAAAAACCTTGAGATCTCTGATCGGCTAGAACACAGAAGAAATCAAGATACAAAACTCGAGAAGAAAAAGGCAGAAGTCGATCGACTTCTGTCAGGGTAGGGGAGACTGCGGCTAGGGCTTAGGGAAGAAAGAGATTTTTTTTCTTTTTTTTTTTTTTTTTGTTTTGGAAGAGTTATACAAAGTGTGTTTAAGATTGTTGTGCATCGAAATGACCATTTTATTACAACATCGCCGACATTCATGAGTTTTTTACTAAAGAAAATACATTTGGTGCCCAAATGTCATACAAATTATATTTTTAGGGTGCAGAGTGCCAAAAATTTCAAATTAAGTTGAAAATCGCTGATAGTTTTATAATTTTAGGGTACAAACTGCCAACATCCTATATTTTAAGGGTGCAAAATCTATATTGCTAGGGTGCAAGATAAAAAAAATTTGAAAAATACCCTTCTACCAATGAATTTTAACACTAAAACACACATTAGGGTGCAAAGTGCCAAAACCTTATAATTCTAGGGAGTAGAATGCCAAAAATCCGAATTATAATGATTCAGAATAGTCCATGAATTAAATAGGAACAATTCGAAATAGTTTGTAAATCAAGTTAGAAACGATTCAGAATGGTTCATGAATTGAAACAAGAATGATTCGGAATAGTTTACAAATCAAGATAGAAACGATTTGAAATGGTTCATGGAGTAAAACAAGGACGATTCTGAAAAATTCTAAAAGCAAATTGGAAACAACTTAGAATAGTTCAAGATTCACAACATGAGTGAGTCAAAAGATCCAATTGCAAAATGAATGGCTATATCGATTCAAATCATATTACAATTCAAGGAAATTATACGGTATGATCGACAATGAATCAACATATATCAAGGCCAATAAAGAGATATCATGAATTCAAAGTTCAAAGCCCAGAAGACTAGTGATCTCATGATGAAACAGCGAACAGAAGGGTAGGTCATCAGCCGAGTCAAATCAGATTAGTTCAGTATTTGATCAGCAGAGTATCTATCAGCAGAGTCGTTTTGATCAGCAGAGTAGAAGAGATCAAGAGATTAGTCCAACGGTAATAAATGCACTTGGTGTAATAAATGCTGAAAGAGAAGGGTAGTAATGGCAAATGATTGAATTTAACTCTCGGATCAGCAGAGTGCATTTAATGCAGCTACAGGAAAGTACAGCAGAAAAGGTACTGTAGCAGTAGCCGTTCTGAATTTCGGGCTAAAGCTATGGATTTGAAGATTTGATTTCCTTCAACGGTCATATTTTCAAATTCAAGTATAAAAGGAGCTGATTTCAACAAGCGAGACACACAACAACAATCAGAGATTTTGGTTTTGAAGCAGAATTTTTCTAAGTCTCAAAACCTTGAACAGCTCACTCGTCTGGTGGAAGTCATCTGTTGACAGAAACCCAGTTGAAGCAAAAAGATAAACACTTTCTGAGTGAAATTGTAATAGCTAAGTGTTGTGCGAAGTGAGAATCCATCTTTGTGAGTGATTCTACTTTAGAGGATAGGTTTTCTTTGTGAATCCCTATTGTGAGCTTATAGCCTTTTCATTAGTTGTCTAGGTATAAGTGGAGAAATATTGTAATCTTTGTGATTATAGTATAACCCAGAATCTGAGTGATCTGGAATAGTGGACTAAAGGATTTTTATCCATATAACCACTATAAAAATTCTTTGTGTTATCTTGCATTAAAGTTTTCTTGCATATTTAAAGTTTGCATATTTAAACACTTTGAATTATCTAAAAGATTTTAAAAGGAGTTTGTAAAACTGGGGATAAAATCTTTTAAGAACTTAGTCTACTTGTGAAAAACACTTTTAAACATCCGCTGCAAGTATACTCTTTGAAAACTGTTTGCTGGAAAATCAGCCAAGTATTTGTAAGAAGAGTGGTCAGTCTGCTGTTTAAGATTTGTTCACGATCAGCTGAGTCTGCTTACTGTTCTTCATCAGCTTAGTCTGCTGACAGAAGACTGAAAAGTTTTTATGTTCAAAAATTTTCTGAGGTCAATTCATCCCCCCCCCCCCCCTCTAGACCTCATCTGACCACTTGGGACCAACAAGTGGTATCAGAGCAGGTGGTTCATTAGAATCAGCTGCCTGATCAACGAGCTTGATCCAAGTGTTTTTCAAAGGTTTTCAAAACTTTTTCAAAAGAGCATCTTTTTGAAAAATCTAAAATTTTTGAAAAATGGATTGTATCAGCCATGTTCCCCACATTGCTGGTATGTCTTTTGAAGACTGGAAGATTAGAATGGAAATCTTTCTAGCAGCCTACAATGACAACATGTATACATGTATCATCAAAGGTCCATTCAGATTCACAAAGACCATAAAAATAAATGAAGTCGATACGGTTGTGGAAAAAGACCTTCATGAGATGACTCCCGAAGAAATCAAGCTATTCAATCTGGATAAAGTCGGAAGATTCATCATGACTAAAGCCCTGGACAATGATCGGTTTGACAAGGTCAAACATTGCAAAACTGCAAAAGAGATGTGGGACAAAGTCAGAGATATGAGCGAAGGGAACGACGCCATAAAAGAGCATCAGCTGAGTGTTGCTCTAGAAAAGCTGGATAACTTCAAGATGAAATCCTCTGAAACCATTGATCAGATGGATACAAGGTTCACAAGAATATTAAATGAAGTATTGAAGCTTGGAAAAACCTTCACAGACAAGGAGATAACCATCAGAGTACTGAAGGCCTTACCTCCTAAGTTCAACATGAAGGTGACAGCAATGGAAGAATCAAGGGATTTGGGAAAAATCTCTCTTACTGAGCTGTTCTCTGTACTCAAGGCATTCGAGTATAAACTGCCTAGGATGGGTATTGAAGAAACCTCAACTTCAGGACCCACAGCTGCCTTAGTTGCTGCTGAAAACACCAGGAGACCAGCACATAGAAGTCAAGATGTGGACTCATCTGATGAAGCATCACTACTCAACAAGAAGAAGTACACTGCTGGAGATGTAGCATTATTGATGAACAATTTCAAGAAGTTCTATAAGAGAAAGATGAAAAACAAATACAATCATGCTGCTTCTACTTCTAAACCTAACTCTTCTTCTCAAGAAAAAGATGATTATAAAGCAAAACTAATGTGTTATAACTGCAGGAAATTGGGACATTTCATCAGAGATTGTCCATATCCAAAGGCAGAGAAATACACTGAGGAAGAGAAGAGAATCAGAAAAGAAAGAAAGCATCAAAAAGGGAAAGCAATGGTAGCTGAAGCAGAAAAGCTTGCTGCTGTCTACTCATCTGATTCAGATTCAGACACATCTGATGAAGAATTGTCTGATGAAGAGAAACCTGCTCTCCTCTGCCTGATGGCTAAGGAATCTGATGACTCCGAGGATGAGGTAACTCCTCCAAATAATGAACTATTTGATTCTCTAGAGCAAATGATGTTAAATAATACTACTATTGCTGGAGAATTTGTTAAGCTTAAGGAAGAGATGAGCTTGCTAAAAGAGCAAAATAACTCACTGAAACTTAAAGCTGAAAAGCCTAAAGAATCAGCTGAGTATAAACAGCTTGAGCAAGAGCATGAATCTCTGAAAGCTGAATGTGAGGTCTATAAAGGAAAAATCATGGAACTTGAAAAGGTTATTGAGTCTCATGATAAGTCAACTGTTGCATCCATGCCTACATCTAGTAAACAGGAGACACATTTAGAAAAGGATAAACTAGAATTGAATCATACTGAAAAATTCATTTCTGCTGACAATAGTAAGGTCATTCTGTATGTTCAAACTTCTAAACCTACCTCATCTGAGAAAGTGGTAAAGGAGAAGAAATCTCCTAAGGCTAAAAAGAGCAAAGAGCCTAGTGTAGGAAAACAGACTAGTAAACCCAAACAGAAGAGTCCTAGGAAGTCTTCTGACAATGTTAAGACTAATCAGACTAGTGAGAAAACTAAGTCGTCTGTCAATGAGCAAGCTGTAAGTAAACCAAAGAAGCATAAGAACAAGAAAAATCAAAATGCTTGGTATGGAAATGAGTCATATTATGTGCAACCTGCTGCATATCATCCTATGTATCATGCACCTCAATTTCCTAGTTACTATGCACCTTATCCTGCTCATCCAATGCATGCATACCCTGCTTATCATGCACCTTACCCTGCTTATGAACACTATTCTTATCATACTGATCATCAACATGACTTATCTGCTAATTATGATGAAAATAAAGCTGTTCATGCTCCTGTCAAAACTCAGAAACCTAAGAAGCCTAAGACTTCAACATCTTGGGTTGTCAAGGGTGGAACTAATCCTTCAGGACCCTCTCAATAAGGGTACCTAAAACAATTTTATTTTTGTTTTGTAGGATAGGATTAGGAGTAGGAGTAAAGTAGAGAAGATTTGGTACTTGGACAGTGGATGTTCAAGGCACATGTGTGGAAGCATACATGAGCTGACTGATGCAGTTGCTGTGGATGGTCCAAAAGTTACTTTTGGGGACAGCAAAGAAGGCAAGATTAAAGCTAAAGGAAGGTTAATCAGAGGGAACATAGAGATTTCTGACGTCTCATATGTCAAAGGCCTCAAATATAATCTGCTGAGCATAAGTCAATTTTGTGACAAGGGATATTCAGTCATCTTCTCAACAGATAAGTGCTACGTTGAACAGATTGGTACAAAGAAGGTAATTTTATCTGGAAGACGACAAGGGAATGTCTACATAGTCGACTGGGATTCTGTTGACAAGAATTCAAGTATTTGTTTGGTAGCATCTGCACCAAGTGAAGTTAGTTGGCTGTGGCACAAAAGGATGAATCACTTAAACTTCAAGACCATCAACAGATTAATCAAGAATGATTTGGTAGAAGGGATTCCAAAAACAGTCATGAGCAAAGATAAGCTCTGTGACGCCTGTCAGAAGGGTAAACAAATCAAGTCATCGTTCAAAAGCAAGAAGCACCAATCTTCTGAAAGAATCTTGGAGCTGCTACATATGGACTTATTTGGACCCATTGATCCAGTTAGCAATGGTGGAAAGAAATACTGCCTAGCTGTTGTGGATGATTATTCAAGATATACTTGGGTGATTTTCATGAAGAAGAAAAGTGAAACCAAGGAACATCTTACTAATCTGATGGAACTGATCCAGAATGAGAAGAGTATCAAAATATTGAAGATCAGATCAGATAGAGGGACAGAGTTTACAAACTCTACTGTTGAAGAGTATTGTAATATCAAAGGAATACATCATGAGTATTCTGCTGCCAGAACCCCTCAACAGAATGGTGTTGCTGAAAGGAGAAACAGAACACTAAAAGAAGCTGTCAGAACCATGATAGCTGAAGCTAAGTTGCCACAAAGATTTTGGGCAGAAGCAACAAATACAGCATGTTTTACCAAAACAGATGTATGATCAACAAAAATCAGAACAAAACTCCATATGAAGTTTGGAATAACAGAAAACCAAACATTCATTACTTTAAGATTTTTGGTTGTAAATGTTTTGTATTGAATAATGGGAAAAATCACCTTACTGCATTTGCAGAAAAGGCTGATGAAGCTGTTTTTGTAGGATACTCAACTGTTAGTAAAGCTTATAGAGTTTTCAATAAAAGAACATTACTAATAGAAGAATCTATCCATGTAGTATTTGATGAGCCAAGTCAATCTTCTGAAAAGAATCAAAGTGTTAACCAAGATCTGTCTACTAATTTACAGAAGTTAGACATTGGAAGAAAAGAAGAATATGTTCCCATCATACTACCAAATTTAAACTCAGCTGATAACTCAAGTGCTGTTCAAAATCACAGTGCTGATTGTCTAACAGACGAGTTGCAAACAGCTGACAGACCAGAGACTGTTCAACAGACTGCAAATGTTCAACAGACTACTACTGCAACTCCAACAGTAGTGTTGCAAGATCAGAACAGAGGACAACATTCAGACCTGCAACCTGATCTCAGATGGCTCAGAAATCATCCACCAGAATTGGTGATTGGTGATCCATTAGATAGAGTGAAAACAAGAAGAGCTGCTGCACAAGATGCTATGTTTACTAGTTTTCTATCTCAAATAGAGCCTAAGCAAATTGAAGAAGCTCTCAATGATTCCTTCTGGATAGAAGCTATGCAAGAAGAGTTGAATCAATTTGAAAGGAATGAAGTCTGGTACTTAGTTCCTAGACCAAGTCATCAAAGAGTAATTGGCACTAAGTGGGTTTTCAGAAATAAGATGAATGAAGATGGTATTGTTACCAGAAACAAAGCAAGACTAGTGGCCAAGGGTTATTGTCAAGAAGAAGGAATTGACTTTGATGAAACTTTTGCACCAGTAGCAAGACTTGAAGCAATCAGACTGTTTCTAGCCTATGCTGCTTACAAGAACTTCACTGTCTATCAGATGGATGTGAAGTCTGCTTTTCTCAATGGAGAACTGCAAGAAGAAGTGTATGTTGAACAACCTCCTGGATTTGAAGTCTATCAAGAAGAGGACAAAGTATATCGTCTGAAGAAAGCCCACTATGGACTGAAACGGGCTCCAAGAGCATGGTATGATACCCTATCTGATTTTCTTTTAATTAAAGGATTTCGAAAAGGTAAGGTAGATAAAATCTTGTTCACAATTGAATGGGAAAATCATATATTACTTGTGCAAATATATATGGACGATATTATTTTTGGTTCAACTAACCAACAGATGTGTGACAAGTTCTCCAAGCTGATGCAGAATAAATTTGAAATGAGCATGATGGGTGAACTTAATTATTTTCTTGGTCTACAAGTCAAACAGCTGCCTGATGGAATCTTTATAAACCAAGCAAAATACACAAGAGATCTGTTTAAAAAGTTTGGTATGGAAACTAGCTCTACTGCTACTATTCCTATGTCTACAAGTCTTCGTTTGGATAAAGATGAAGATGGCAAATCAGTGGACATAACCAAATATAGAGGCATTATAGGGTCACTGTTATATCTAACAGCAAGCAGACCTGACATAATGTATTCAGTTGGAGTCTGTGCAAGATTTCAATCAAACCCCAAGGAATCTCATCTCTTAGCTGCCAAGAGGATATTGAAATACATTAAAGGCACTCAAGAATTGGGATTGTGGTATCCTAGAGAATCTGGATTTGAGCTTATTGGTTATTCAGATTCACACCTTGCTGGCTGCAAGATTGACAGAAAGAGCACAACAGGTGCCTGTCAGTTCTTAGGTAGTCGTCTGATCTCATGGATGAGTAAGAAACAAACTTCAGTTTCTATATCTACTGCTGAAGCTGAATATATAGCTGCTGGAGCTTGCTGTGCACAGATACTTTGGTTAAAGCATCAACTAGAAGACTACAATATCAAAATCAGTGGAATTCCAATCTACTGTGACAATACAAGTGCAATATCACTTACTCAGAATACTACAAGTCATTCAAGGACTAAACATATACAGATCATGTGGAAAAAGGCAATGTTATGATAGAGTATGTTCATACTGACAATCAGATTGCTGATATTTTCACTAAACCTTTAAGTGAAGTAAGGTTCTCAACTCTAAGAGCTGAGCTAGGACTACTCAATTTGGATGCATAAGCTGAGGGGGAACTCATCAGAAGACTGAAGTTCAACAGCTTAGTTATCCGTTATTCTATTCAAGGATTAACTTTCAACAGACTAGTTAGCTTATGGATTCTTAAAGACAGGGGGAACGTGTAAGACTAGCGGTACTTCTGTTCTAAAGATGAAATTTGTTAATGTCAGTTAGTGGAAGTTATATTATCTGAAGATCTGTTCTTAATTCTTGAAGACTGAAGATTATTTTATCTTGCTGGATTGACAAACAGCAGAGGAAGATTACTAGCTATTGGCATTCTCTAGTAATATCAGATAACAGATCACTCATCTGTCAGATAAGTTAAACTCTACTCATCTGATATCTTATATAAGCATGGTCATAAATCGTATCTTAAGAAACGCGCTTTTATAAGTAACAGATTAGTGTCGATAGAGTTTCCCGCCCATCTGACATTAAAATAATAAAATTGAAATCCGCAACTCCCATCCACACGATTAATAAACTGTCATATTAGATCAACGTTTCAGATTAATCACGATAACCCAAATAATAGAAACGTATAAAGTCCGATCTAAAACAGTACAGTCGTCTTACGCACTCAAATATTCTCAAATTCTCTAACTCTCAAACTCTCCTGCTTCGAAAGTATATTGCTTTTGCAGATTCCTGCTCACTAATCTCAGAGATGGATAAGATTATTGATGCAAGATACCTAAACTTCAGCAAATTTCACTTTTCGGGTACTGATCTGATGCGCTCTCTTCTGAAGAAAATCCAAGAGGCATCACTTGTTCCAGTCCTGGAAGCACACGAAGACAGGGTCTACTTAGAAGACGTTTATCACTTCTATACGACCAGGGAATTCAACGATGATGAAACTGTGATGACTGCGGTCATCGGTGGTAAGAAAATTGCTATCTCTGCTGCTGTTCTTAGCGAAATTTACAAGCTATCAGATAAGGGAGGAGATGTGACCAGCTTAGGGTCAGAAAAGGAGGATGAATTCTGGGCAATTTGTGCGAAAAAGGGAGAAGAGATGACTGGAACCCTAATGAAAACTCAGTTAAAGGATGAGTATCAAAGGTTCGCAGACATCATTGCAAAGGTACTGGAAAGCTACACAAGCTCACTAGATGGGTTACCCAGAAGGAGGTACTACACCATGGTTTGCATATACTATGGTCTGAAAGTTAACTGGGCTGCTCACGTCTATGAGCTGCTGAGTGATAAAAGGCTCTCTCATGCCATCTTACTCAGTAATCTGTTTGCATCCTTGCAATGTCCTATGGGTGGTGGAAAGACTACTCATGCAAGTAAGGAGTTCAAATTGTATGAACCAGTGAAACAAGTGGTGGCAAGACCAAAAAGAAAAGCCACTGCAAAATCCAAAAAGACCCCTTCTAAGAAGAGCAAGAAGGAGGGTCAGACAAGTCAACCTGCTGAGCCAACAGCACAGTCTGCTGTTGAGGCTGGATCAGCACAACCTGGAGATGCAGTTCCAGAAAAGATGATTGAAGAATTTACCAAGGAGATTGAACAGATGGAGACAGGTTCCTCTCCTGAAAGAACTGAATCTGAGGAAGAACCCCCTCTTCAAAAGTTGAAAAGGATGAGAAAATGAAGTGAGGCAAGGGGACCTCCTACTGCCAACCCCCCTGCCAAAAGATTGGCCAAATCAAAGGTCAAGAGAAGTGTAACTTTCTCTGAGGAGACAGTTGCAAAAGTAAGAGAAACAACAACATCAGCCGAGAGGCCATTAGTTATTGAAGAACCTGCTGATAAGTCTACTGAAGAAATTGTTTCCAAAATTGGAGTACCTACTACAGACTATTCTGCTGTAGTATCTGCTGAAGCTGGAGAAGAACAGCAGACTGCCACAACAGGTGAAGGAGAAACACTCCTTCTGCATCCTACTCCTGTTGTTGCAACTCCAATTCAAGCAGTTGAAAGTCCTGAATCAAGAAGAAGACGGACTGGGAAAATTGCAACTTACTTGACTGCTGCAGAAAAGAAAAGACAAGATGATGCTGAAAAGCAAAGGATAGCTGCAGAAAAGGCAGAAGAAGATAGGCTGAAAAGCCTAGAGTTAAAAAGGCTGGAAGAAGAGGCCAGCAAGATGACTCAAGAGCAGAGAGATGCTGTTGAGGCAGCAGAATTGGCTGCAGTTATTGAAGCAAGCATCAAGGATGCTCATGGAAATCAGCATACTGGTGGGCTAGTTATTGGTGAACAGAGGGATCCAAACAAACCAATACCAACTATGCCTGCACCAAAGATAAAGCCAAAGAGAAGAGAGGAAATTAGATTAGCTTTAGAGATTGTCAGGGATGATCCTGCTATCTTTGAAGAATTCCTGAAGAGGCTAGATGCTGAAAATGAAATAATCAACCGTCTGACATTATTCCATGCTGAAAAGATCAGATACAACAGATGGAGAGAATTCAGACTGACAAAGAGCCCTGCTGAAATGGCCAAGTGGAAAGGCTTCACTGCTGAAGAAGCCTGGGTATTGAAGTGGCTAGAGACTGGATCTTTAATTCAAGCACTTGATTCAGAATTCTTTCTGGACAGGTTGAGGCTAAGGATAAGTCACACAGTCAAGGCCGAAGCAAAGAAGATCCTTGAATCTGTTCCTGAGGATTATGGTGAATCAGAAGACCTCAAGGAAAGATCAATCAAGTTGGCTGTTGCTCAAGCAATGGAGCTTTGGGCAAAGAAATCAAGGAAGCTAAAGGGACAACCCAGCTCACTGGTCCCTCTTCCAAATATCAAGCACATTGTCTATGGTCCAAATATCAAACCTTTCGAAGAGCTACCTGAGGAACCATACTCACCTTTTATTCCTCTTGACAATTTTACATGGATTTCTAACAGGTCAGCTGTAGACAATGAGGGATTGCTGAAAACAGTTGAGACTGTTAAGAAGATCATATCCCCTGCTGATAAAGACAAAGAAGAGTCCTCTGATAAACAAATGCACAATGAGGGTACATCTGACCCATCTGATCAGATCAAGGATAAGGAAGCTGCTGATGAAAAAGATGATCAGACTAAGGAGAAGGAAAGCACTCCTAGTCATGCTGATAAGGCCAAGGAAGATGAGCCCATTTCTGGTCCAGCAGATCAGTCTCTTGAACTGATAATCCAAACATCAGAGCAACCTCTCAAAGAAACTGTGCCTGCTATTCCAACAGATGTTCCTTCAACTTCTCAAAATGATCAGACAAATTTGTTGGACTCCATCCGACAAATGATTGACAAATCATTGAAGGAAATGAAGGAGGAGTTAAAAGCAGATGTGTTGGCTGCTGTGAGTCAACCCAATCAGAAAGTTGTTGTTGTTCCAACAAATCTGATAGAAGATACTGCTCAAAATGTTAAGTCCATTTGTCAAGACATGGATGTTATCAGAAGAAGAACCCAAAGCACAACTGAAGGTTGGAGAAATATCACGGAAACAGTTGAAATGGCCATCCAAGCTAAGGATGAAACCTTAGATAATATGATGAAAGACTTCAAGGCATCTGCTGATTGGATTCTGGCAACTCAAATTCAGTTAGGTGACTGATGAGGGGTATTCTGGATCCTACTTTTCTTTACAATTACATGAGATCGAGCGGTACTTATCTCGATGAATCGAGTTTGAATCTGATGATGGAAATACAGTGAGTGTAAACAAGCCCAGGATCCAAAGTTACTGTTGGGCCGAGCTCTGAACCAAACTTATGGGCCGAAGAATTACATGTCTGTGGGTAGACCACCTAGACCCCAATTTCGGCTATAAATACCCCCTGCATTTATGATATTGGACACGATTCTCCAGGTGCTCCCTCCTCGAAGCTACTGCTCGGAACCACTTGGTATAATAGACATAGCATCTTGTGTATTTCACCCTCTAGCTTGTACGGCATCCAATAATGCTCGAATAGGACCCCTAAAATTTGTACTTGTACTCAATTAACTCGAATACAATTACACTTGATCTTTATTTTCTCTTTTATTTTATTATCATCGTGTTACATCCCACCCTTGATCGAACTAACGAAAACACGTAAGATCAATTGGCGCCCACCGTGGGGCCTTATTCGAATATTAGACCAAAATATGCCTACTACGAGGAGAAATACATATATTAGAGGAGAGCCTTCCCAAGCAGGGGGAGCACAAAATTCTGTCAACAATGAACCTGATAACTTGTCGCGCGCCGCTCAACAACAACCAGAGGCACCGCCGGCGGTTCCGCAAGATAACATTCCAATACACACGACTATTGGAGATTTGAGGTCTATAATAGGCACCATGTGCAGGGAATTTATGAACAGCGGAAGAGCAGATCAATCACCCGTCGACCAACCAGGGATTCAGGGAAGACCCGAAATACCTTCATCGAACTTACAGAAGGAAAATGATATGTCACATATTCCATCGATGCGTCCACAAAGGACTGCACCCTCGAAAGTCAATGCCCGATCAGAAAACCCTCCTGCACGAGTGCACGATCTGGAGAATTCCGTTGTGGGGGAAAGTCACACCGCTGGCGCTGCGAGAAGAAATAAACCAACTTGCAAGAGAATTACAGAATCCGAATTGGAGATAATAGTACAGGAAAGAGTAGCTAAGAAATTGGAAGAGCAGGATACTATGATAGAGATTCCTTTCACCAATCAAGCTGCCAGGCAAACGGGGAATACCCCGACCAGAGGAAACCTACGAGAGAGGGAGGTCTCGAATAATATCATGCGTTGTTCACCCTTTTGTCGAGAAATACGCGAAGCTCGAAACACAGAAACGGTGCCAACCAGGCTCCCACGGTATAACGGGACTACCGACCCCGGCGAGCACATTAACAGCTTTGTTAATGTTATGAACTTGTATGGACACTCGGATAATTTCTGTTGCAAGATTATGGTCACCACTTTTGAAGGGATTGCCCTCGATTGGTTCGGAAAGTTACCTCCGAACTCCATATTTTCTTTCGAAGAATTTTGCAATAAGCTGAAGCATCAATTCGCTAGCCAGAGGAAGCCAAGACTGCCGGCGAATCATCTGGGCACTGTGAAACAATTGGAAGGGGAGACGTTGAGGCAATGGCTGGCAAGATTTAGTATTGAGCTCTTGAAAGTGGATACCCCGCAAATTGAATATCTGTCCACGTTGATGTTCGAGCTGACTAGAAGCACCCAGTTTGGGAATGCGTTATGCAGAAAGCAACCAAAATCTTTCGAACGGATAATGGAAATTGCTGAAAAGTATATGATACAGGAAGAGATGAACAAATTGAAGAGTTCACATCTAGATAAGTCTCATCTCAACAGAAAGCAAGATAGGGCTCCGATCCCAAAACCAAGTGATTATGGAGGATCGAGTAAAGGATCCGTTTGGCAGCGAATCAACACTTTTAAGCCGCATATGCCACCCCAAGGACCGAGTTCATATGGACCTCCCTATGATCGAAATCGAGCCCCAAGGCCTGGTAAAATTCAGTTTACTGAGCTTAACAGCTCAAAAGAAGAGGTGTTGACCGTATTGGAAGAAGGGAATTTAATTCCGGAAGCCCAAAGAATCACACAGGCAAGGCCGGGCGCGCCCGGATATGACCAATACTGTCGATATCATCGAGCTAGAGGCCACAGTACGGAGAATTGTTATCAGTTGAAGGTCGAAATCGAAAAGTTAATCAACCAAGGAAAACTAAAAGAATTTGTTAAGAATGGCAACTATAAAAATCGCTACAGATCCCGTAGTCCGAGAAAATTTATCGCTCGGCAGAGGCAGATTCAAGGTCAGGCAGAAGAACAATCGAACGGTGTGATCAACATGATCGCAGGTGGACCGGCGGGTGGAGATAGTAAGAATGCCAGGAAAAGGATTTTAAGGTCAATCAGGACAGGAGTGTCCACAAAAAGGGAAGTTCTATCTTTGGAGCTTCCATCAATGGAGAATCAAGTCATCAGCTTTAGCGAGGCGGATCGACCCGCAGATGTTAGTTGGGACACGAATGAAGATGATCCAGACTTTTCCATGGTATTAACACTAAGAATTGCAAATTTTGAGGTCAAAAGAGTGCTGATCGATAACGGGAGCTCGGCAAACATAATTTCATCAGAAGCTCTTACGAGAATGAAACTCTGTCATCCATATTTGGATAAGGTAACCACCCCTTTGGTCGGTTTCGGGGGATCGGAGATCACTCCACTCGGAACCATACTTCTGAGTACCACTCTAGGATCAAAACCAAAGAATGTCACGAGAATGATCAAGTTCCTAGTGGTGGATACGCCGTTCGCGTACAATGCCATCTTGGGAAGACCCGCTCTGAATACTTTTAAGGCTATCGTATCCACCTACCATCAGAAGATAAAGTTCCCAACTGACGGAGGAGTAGGTGAGATGAGGAACGACCAGTACATGGCCTGGGAGTGTTATAGTTCGTCCTTGACTATCAAGGAAAAGGTGGAGCCTGAGGTCCCTAGCAAAAGAAAGATAAATGAGTTAGTCTCTAACTCCGGAACCCCAATTCCTGATTATGAAAGACTGGATGGAAAGAAAGAGAAAATCATTGACATGAGTGTGCAAGCACCTGATCACAAAAAGGTAAACTTGGTACCTGGATCTCCAGAAAAATTCACAAAAATAGGAACGGAGCTAAGTAATTGCATGGAAGCAAAACTCATCGGATTCTTGCAAGAAAATGTGGATGTCTTCGCATGGAGTTCGGACGACATAGTAGGAATCGATCCGCGTGTGATAACGCATTCCTTGAATATTGACCCAAGGGCCAGACCGGTAAGGCAGAAAAAACGTAACCATGGACGAGAGAAAGACAAGATAATTAACGCAGAGGTCGATAGATTGTTAGTAGCAGGACAGATAAAAGAGATAAAATTCACGGAATGGCTGTGCAATGTGGTCTTAGTTTCCAAGGGGGAAAAGGCCGAGAACAAATGGAGGATGTGCAATGATTTCACCGACTTGAACAAATTATGTCCAAGGGACCCTTACCCCTTGCCCCGAATTGACATGCTCGTAGATTCCACTGCAGGATTTGTGTTGTTTAGCATGATGGACACATTTCAAGGATTTTATCAGATCTTCATGAACGAAAGAACTATATGGAGATTGAAAAATTCGCGCTTGCCCTAATTGTGGCTGCCCGGAGATTGAGACCCTATTTTCAAACATATAAAATCATCGTTTTAACTAACCAACCTTTAAGACAGGTTCTGTCCAAACCAGAAGCTTCAGGCAGGTTGATAAAGTGGGCGATCGAGCTCAGCCAATTTGAAATTGAATACCGACCACGGGTCGCTGTGAAAGCGCAAGTGCTAGCTGATTTTGTGCTTGAATCAACCAACATATCAAACGGGAAAGAAGGAACAACCTCGGAATTAGCTATGGTGGAGGAAGCAAAAAATCAAGTTTGGCTAATGCATGTGGACGGATCTTCGACCAAGGAAGGAGGAGGAGCTGGGATACACTTCCAAGGGCCCAATGCTGAAGACCTGAGCTATGCGATAACCTTGGATTTCGTCGTCACCAACAATGAGGCCGAATACGAAGCATTGATAGCTGGATTAGAGATGGCCATTAAGGCAAAGGTAAGATCGATTGTCGTGCTAACAGATTCGGAACTTGTTCACAGACAGGTGAAAGGCACTTACGAGGCCAGAGAATTCAACATGATTAAATATCTGAACAAAGCGAAGAAGTTAATCTCAGAGTTCGATAAATTTGACATTCAACCGATACCAAGAGAAGAGAATCTCTGGGCCGATATATTGTCGAAATTTACGGGATTGGCCGACGGAAAGACTGAGAGAACGATCACTTGGCTGCTATCGAATATGTCTGCCATCGAGTTAGATGCAGCCCCTGCAATTGATGTTATGGAAATTGAAGAGCCGAGCGACTCATGGAGCGACCCTCTTGTCGCCTATCTTAGGGACGGAAAACTACCGGAAAACGCAAATGAGGCTCGGAGAATCAAATATAGAGCACCGTCATTTACTTTGATGGATAATCAACTCTATAAACGTTCCTCTTCGGGAATTCTATTGAAATGCATCCGCGAAACACACTACGAGGCAATATTGAGAGAGGTTCATGAAGGGGAAGCAGGAAATCATTGTGGAGCTCGAGCGTTAGCTCTTAAATGCTCAAGATCTGGATATTATTGGCCTACACTCTTTTCTGATTCTGTCGAGTATGTGAAAAAGTGCCATCACTGTCAAATTCATTCGAACTTAATACACCAACCGGCCGAACATATGCATTCGATCCCTATTTGTTGGCCCTTCGACAAATGGGGCATCGATATAGTGGGACCTTTCCCAACAGCACGAGCCAGAAAAAATTATGTACTAGTAGCGGTGGAGTACTTCAGCAAGTGGGTCGAATGTGTTGCCTTGACCAAAATCACCCAATTTCAAGTTATTAATTTTTTATGGAAAAATATAGTCTGCAGATTCGGAATCCCCAGGGTTCTAATATCAGATAACGGAACACAGTTTGTGGGAAAAAGGATCACGGATTGGTGTGAAAGGTTTGGAATACAACAGAACTTTGCGTCTGTTGGCCACCCTCAGGCTAATGGACAAACTGAAGTAGTAAACCGGGAAATTGTTCGATCTCTGGAGAAGCGCTTATCGGAAGCGAAGGGAAAATGGCTGGATGAACTACCGGGAGTATTATGGGCCAACAGGACAACAGTCAAAGCGGCAACCGGAGAAACTCCATTCAGTTTGGTTTATGGGTCGGAGGCTGTTATCCCAGTAGAGAATCTTATACCTTCTCCCAGGGTCGAATTTTATGATCCCGAAGAGAACCAATCGCTGAGGCAGGTGGAGATTGATCACGCGGATGCTCGAAGAGACCGCGCGAAGTTAAAAATTCAAGCCGCCAAGGCCAACATGGAAAAGTCCTATAATCGGAATGTGAGGATTCGATCCTTCAAAGTGGGAGATCTGGTGCTCAAAAAAGTGGAAGTATCAAAGCACGTAGGCAAACTACAGCCCAATTGGGAAGGCCCCTTCGTGGTCGTGGAGGTTGGGAGAAAAGGTTCTTATAAGATTGCACACCCTAACGGAGAGATACTGCCTCGAGCTTGGAATGTGATCAATTTAAGAAGATACTATGGAAGATAGTTACAATCGAGGCTTCTACTTTTTAGTTATTTTGTTCCATTTTCCTTGACTATAACTATTTAGCAAACCATATGTGTTTAGTGAAGAATTAGGTTATTCGAAGAATGTTTATTCGGACTATATATTCAATGAAAACTTATTTCGCCTACATTCTTACTTATTCGTCATATTCTCGATCTATATCCGCTATTATCGATCTCCATTTTTCACTATCAACTATTGAATGGGTGAAAGCCTCTGCTATGACCCTCGAGCTAAAAACGCTCTAAAAACGACTAAGGGTGAAAGCCTCTGCTATGCCCCTTAGATCGAAATTATTGAATGGGTGAAAGCCTCTGCTATGACCCAAGGGCTAAAAATGCTCTAAAAACGACTAAGGGTGAAAGCCTCTGCTATGCCCCTTAGATCGAAATTATTGAATGGGTGAAAGCCTCTGCTATGACCCAAGGGCTAAAAATGCTCTAAAAACGACTAAGGGTGAAAGCCTCTGCTATGCCCCTTAGATCGAAATTATTGAATGGGTGAAAGCCTCTGCTATGACCCAAGGGCTAAAAATGCTCTAAAAACGACTAAGGGTGAAAGCCTCTGCTATGCCCCTTAGATCGAAATTATTGAATGGGTGAAAGCCTCTGCTATGACCCAAGGGCTAAAAATGCTCTAAAAATGACTAAGGGTGAAAGCCTCTGCTATGCCCCTTAGATCGAAATTATTGAATGGGTGAAAGCCTCTGCTATGCCCCTTAGGTTGAAACAAGCACTCTATTGAAAAATGGAAACACTCTATGGAAGTTAGATCGAAATAAACATTCCATTGAAGATTAACCTAAGTTTCTATTAAAATTTCTCCACGACGGCTATGGCGCCGAAGAAAAAAAAAAGAGAGAGAAACGGAGAATATCATTCCAAGCAAATATTATATCATTACAACAAGGGTTATACTACAACAAGAAAGGAAAACCGTTACAACAAAGGTGGTGTTACAAAGAGAAATCTTAACTCGTTATACAAAGGAAAACCACAGTATTACTAAACGAAATCATTTTCGGAAAGGATCTTTCGAACTTCAGCACTACGATCAGTATACCCGCGAATGTAAGCTTCTTTCTCACGAAGCTCAGAGTATCTCTTCTCACGTTCGTAAAAACCTTTGAATTTCACTAATTCTGAACTTAACTTGTCTTGAGATATTCTCTTCTTGAAAAATCTATTAGCTTCCAATGCACGTTCAAGCTCGATCTTTTTCCCGATAAGCTCGAGCGAAATAGAGGTCCGCTGTTCGAACTCATGTTTGGCCAATGCATAAAGCTTAGAGAAGACCGCCCTAGCCTGAACTCATAAGAAAATATATTATAACGGAAATAAAGAGATTAAACACTCATGACAAAGAGGTGAGAATAGATTACTTGGGCAAGAGATTCCAACCCAGAATAAAACAGGAACGAGGAGTATTCTCCAGTCGAAAAATCACCCTCGGAGATAGAAACATTGGACCGAAGAAGGGTCAGGTCGGTTTTCTCGTGTGACACTTTGTCAAAAGGAGCTATATCCCTTTTAAGCAAAGATCCGCTAACCAACGAGGATACGAATTGAGAAGGTACGTGCCCAGTGACATCCTCCGCAAAAGAAACCTTTTTTATTCTCTTGTTGGAGCCCCTAGTTTTCAAACACGAAGAAAGGGCAATGGTTGAGTGTTCATTCCCCTCATGGATACTTTGCTGATCAGATCTAGTGGATGTAATTGCTGATCGATTTCTTTTCCTTGATTTTCTACTAACACTTGGACTGGGAAAAGGCGTGGAAGGAATCACAAGAGCGTTCGAATTTTTATTCATCGTTTAATCTTCGGGTTAAGACCCAACCAAAACAATTATTTTTTCAAAAAAAAGGGAAGCTCCGAACACTGCGAGCAATGCCAATGTGAAAGCAATTAAAAGCGCCCTCGCTATTTATAAGAAAAACGACATCATGCAAAATCCCAATGATTGGTAAATCACTACTCCCAAGAAAGATTCAATGACGCAGCTGAGTACACAAGACTGACGTTATAAAAAGTTTGGCAGAAAGTTCAAACAGGCAATAGCCTAAAAAAGCATAAAGGAAAAGAGATTCAAATTCAAGCACCCACTATATATGCAAGAACAAAAAGATTATAAGATAAGTACATTGATTCGCTAAAAAAGTCAAATTACACAGCGATCGTCTGATCTATCTAGCTCCTCTGATTCACTAGAACTGCTTTCCGAGCCGTCAGAATTCGAGCTGCTGCCTTCTTCATCATGATTTTGCGCATCAGACGCAGATTTACTCGAAGCAGAAGAAGGGGTACCTTGTACACTCTGATCGCGGGAATCCCCTTCAATATCCACATCCTCGCTTTCGGATTGGGCCTCGAGCTCATCAGGATTGGGCATTGGTGCACCGAATTCCTCAAGAAAAGGAGCAAACTCGTGAGTGGCAAATTCTTCGAGCTTAGGAGGAAGGGAAGATGCCTTATAGTCTTTACCGAAGATATTCTTATAAGGATTCATCTTAGGAAGGAAATCGTCAAGGGCACCTTCAATTTTAGCAGCTGTAAGGAGATGCTGAGCTCCTTTAAAGTAGAAGGATTGATTAATTGCTCCCGACCGTAATCGAACCAAGGCATCGTGGATCGGAGACTCTAGGAACTCCCTTACGGCGGGAAGCCTGGCTTCGACTCGACCCCGTTCATAAGATTGTTCGGCAGACATTTTAGTTTGCTCAAGCTCCTGCTTTAATTTCACCACTTCATCCTCTAAGGTCTTCTTTGTTTCCAACTTTTTCCTAGTTCTCTCGAGCTCAATCTCGACCTCAGACAACTTAATCTTGGTATCCTCTAGCTGACTGGTCTTCGCAGCTTCATCCTTCAGAACATTGCATAAGGCTTTCTGTACTGCCTGAGACTCTTCATTCAATACGGACAGTCGAAGAGCAGTTTGAGTAAATAGGTCTCCAGCCTGTAAAGGAAAAGATACGTAAAAGCACGAGATAAGGATTATAGGAAAAAGCTAGAAACTTTCGGATTTAGAAAGTACCATCTGCTGAGCATGGGCATAATCGCCAAGTATCTCAAAATCCTTTTTAACAAAAGATTGAATAGTATCGTCCCTGAATCTCCCGGCCAAGAACATCCGGAGAGACTTATCCACCGTATGCTCACCCTCGGAACCCAAATCAGATTCGATGGTCCCACAGTCCGGATATCCGGCCGCCCTCGGTCCTTGCAGATGATCCTCGATGAAATCTACCAAATCTGGCTCGGAGTGACCAGCCCGACATGGTAAAGGGTTCGGCCCTCGAGCAAAAGGCTTGACTCTCCTAGAGGACTCGGAAACATTGCTACTTCTTTTGCGATTCATCCTGGCCTGCAAAATCTCTCTGGCACGATCCTCCAGGAGAGTATAGTTACTGAACCCCTCGTCGTTCGGGTTAGAGGAGATGTTCGGAAAAACAGACCGAAGGGTTCCAGGACCCTGGAAATCGGAGGAACCCTCCACCTCGGCCCTAGACCGAGAGGTTCCTGCTTGGGTAATCGGGGGAACAATCATTAAAGCATTTGAGGTCGACGCGATCCCGACGGGGGCCTTAGATTTTTTCGTTTTCCGAAGATTCATTGATGATTGAGGATGAGGTCGACCCTTATTACCTTTCGAAAAGGAAGCAACGTGTGGGCCAGATATCGAGGTACGGAATTTGTCAACGATATCAGCTAACGCGGAAGGGGGGTTAGCAGGATCGATCGGAGCTTTCCCAAAGACGATCGGATCGGCAGGAAAAGTGCAACTACTGAGCTCGGCCAATCGCAAAACTGCCTCTTGAGTCATTAGAGCAGTCTGATGGGGATCAGCACGAAGAGATTGCAGAAAATTATCTGTTATCTCATTTTTCATATTCCCCACGAGCCGACGTCTTCCATATATCCACTCCTTTACTCCAGGCCATTCGAAGGGAGTAGGCTCGGGATTTTCTTCGGAAGACGGAGACTCTGGCCCTCGGACAAAGAAGAACTCACGTTTCCATCCCTTCAGATTGCTACTCACATTGGTCGATAAGACCGAAATCTTCGGCCTCTGAGAAAAGTATACGTAACCTGCATTTGAAGAGGTGGAAGCACTGATCTGAAATATCCTCCAAAAATTCTGAAAAGCTGCCTTTTTCCCCTTAGCTTTCATCAACACGCAAAAGGCTATAATTAGGCAGATCGAATTCGGTAAGATCTGGCAGGGAGCCAACTTAAAAGCATCCAGAAGGTTTTCTAGTAGAGGAGGGAAGGGGATGCGTAAGCCGTAGTGGAACTGTTTTGAATAAAAGGCTTGACAACCGGCAGGGGGGTCGGTAACTCGTTGATCGGGAGAGGGAAGCACTATCGAAAAACCTGCGCCTAGATACTGACCGAATTCTTTTTGCAACTCCGGCAGGTCTGACTCTTTATAGGAACAAACGATCTCATTTGCCCTCTCCTCAGTCATGTTTAGAGCTGCGCTAGTCGAGGGCTCTTCCCAATCGTAGATCGTAATCACCACATTACGGTTCAGTCTATATTTATACTGCTCATTATTACCCAAAGGAAGCTCCCCATCTCCTATATCTTCCCTTTCAGAAACTGTTGCTTCGCTAGAATTTTCGTCTTCGCTATTTCCAGTTTCAGAGTTCGACTCCCGCTCCTCTCCGCTGGAATCCGAAGCGGAACCCAAGCTTGGCGGATTCTCGTTTTCAGATGACTGACTCCCTACAACTTCTTCCCCCTTTCGGTTATCGACCTCGTTCTCCTCTAAGGGAGATTTTCCTTTCAAATCTGCTGAGCTCGACATAATAAATATAAGACGACTGATCAAATATGGCTAATAAAACTCACTTATCGACCTGTCTGCTCCGATCTAAAGTTCTTTCCTCAGAATTTGTGAGGAACAGCGACCCTCCGTGTAACTATATATACAGGGACAAAATGGGAAATTGCAAATCAGTCCCCGAGTAACCGCGACGATTGGACTCTCTTGAGGTAAATTTGAAGTCATATTTTCAGAAATTGCACCTACGGCCCCTATACTTTCCAGAATTCCTGAAATAAAGATCCATATCACGAACAACAAGGACGATCTTATAACTGCGCTATCAAGAAATTGTTTAAATATGCACTCTTTTTCCCTGACCCGGTTTTTATCCCAGAAGGGTTTTTCCGAGCCAGGTTTTTAATGAGGCATACCAGAAACGATAAGCCGAGATCGATTTATCCCGATGTTATACATACTTCTTCGAGCTTAAGTTCCACTTTACGCTCGAGAAGTGGGGGAGTATTGATGAGGGGTATTCTGGATCCTACTTTTCTTTACAATTACATGAGATCGAGCGGTACTTATCTCGAAGAATCGAGTTTGAATCTGATGATGGAAATACAGTGAGTGTAAACAAGCCCAGGATCCAAAGTTACTGTTGGGCCGAGCTCTGAACCAAACTTATGGGCCGAAGAATTACATGTCTGTGGGTAGACCACCTAGACCCCAATTTCGGCTATAAATACCCCCTGCATTTATGATATTGGACACGATTCTCCAGGTGCTCCCTCCTCGAAGCTACTGCTCGGAACCACTTCGTATAATAGACATAGCATCTTGTGTATTTCACCCTCTAGCTTGTACGGCATCCAATAATGCTCGAATAGGACCCCTAAAATTTGTACTTGTACGCAATTAACTCGAATACAATTACACTTGATCTTTATTTTCTCTTTTATTTTATTATCATCATGTTACATCCCACCCTTGATCGAACTAACGAAAACACGTAAGATCAGTGACCAAGGTGAAGCTGTTCTAAAAAGAATGGATGATTTTGAAGCCAATCAACTGAATCAACAAGCTCAACTAGATGCATTCAGAGCAACTCAACTACGTCAACAAGCTCAAATGCATGCTATGGAAGAGAACATCAAACTTCTATGTGATTCACTTCTGATCACCCCAATCTTACCAAACTATCAAATCAACCCTGCTGATGATGACAAAAAGGGGGAAGATAAGGTTGATTTAACCGGATTTCGTCGGGTTAATTGTATATCAGTGAATTTGTAATATCGGTGGGGTTTACGATATATGTGTATATATTTAGTAGGGCTCTGTTACTTTATTCCGGATGGATCAATCACAAAGAAAAGCAATAATCAAGAACAAGAAGTAAAACCACAAATAAATCTAATAACACATCAATATGGAGATCAAAATACTATGAATAATATTGAATCTTATTCAGTTGTCGTGCCTTAGGCAGAGTATATTTGTGTATTCTTGAAGTAAAGGGATTTCGTAGTTGTCTAATACAATGATTAACTAGGTATTTATACAATGTTAAACCTAGCGCCACAAGGAAACATAGTCCTAATAGGACTCGGCCCAAATATCCTTCATGGGTCCGGAGTATCATCTTTTGGTCGAAGAGAGCTGCGCTTGACCGGGACTGTAAGACGATCCCGATCTGTTTGGATTGGTCGAATCAATCTTAACTTCTTCGTTCGATTCGAGTAATATGTAGGGTGCGAAATAGCCCCCATCAGTACTCCCTCACTTCTTCGAGCGTATAGATAATAGAAGCTCGTAGAAGTAGATAGATCTTTACGACTGTTTGTTTTCTATGAATGGAGCCTCGTTAAAAACATTACTTAAGAAAAAACTCTGTGGGAAAAAATCTTAAATAAGGAAAAGAGTGCTTCATATCATAGATAGTCGTTTTCTCTGTCCAGTTACGGATCGCCACGCGTCTATTCTGGAAGCTTTTCGTATCCTTCCGTTTTTGGCGGGAATATGAGTAGCTGCAATAAGTTCGAAACGTCTTTTCTCATTTTGTTATAAATAGGTGACTCTATAGTTCACCATTTCTCTTTTATACTTCCTTATAACTCGTAATCATTCTTCTGACTAGTCGTTCATCACGCTAAATTTTTCCTTTTATCGACCTTCATTTTCCGAGAACCAGAATATATGGCTTCTGTAAGAAGATCTTCTTCTAGAGAGGTCGTCGCCCCCGACAATGAGGAGGAGTTGCAATCTAGTCTGTTGGGCGAACAATCTAGTGTAACAGATTTCGTCGTCCCTGTAGAGGATACTTTCAAGGTACGGATCCTAACTGACGCGGATGTGGCTGCCCGAGCCAAAAAGGGCAAAGGCACTGTTCCTCAGATTTCTGAACCAATTGAGGATGTTGCTTGTGCGTATATAGTGGAAACATTCCCGGAGGTTGTGAATAATTACACCAAATATTTCCCGGAAGGTTCTGAGATAATTCTTCCTTCCCCTACTGATAGGGTCACATCTCCCCCGGAGGGATGTCGAGCCTTTTATACGGCTCACTTCAATAGCGGACTCCGTCTTCCTTTGTCTCCCCTTTTTCTTGAAGTTTTGAAAACTTTTAGTGTGTGCTTGACACAGCTGGTTCCTAATTCCGTTGCTTTTGTAGTTTGCTTTTCTGTTTTGATGATCGCCAAGGGGTTTAAACCTTCTTTTCGTAATTTTACGCAACTTTTTCGCTTCAATATTTCTAGTTCTTCAAATCGTGGATACTTCTTTGCTAGTCAGCGGCCTAGTCGAGCGATCTTTGACGCCCCTGTTTCTAGTAATCCTTCATGGAAATCTCATTTCTTCTTCGTTCGTCCTCCGTCTAATTGTCGCTTAGCGGATGGTACGAGTGTGCCTTTTTCATGGGATCATGGTTCTAGTTGGATTCCGGGAGGTCGCTTACCGACAGGCGAACTGGTTCCCGATGATGCTAAGTTTATCGCTGATATCTTCGAAATGCGTGCAAACAAATATCAAAGTGCTCTTTTGATCGGGGAAGCTTTCCTTCGTAAGGCGGGGTTGAGTGTTCACAACTTTCCGATCAATTCATCAGCTGAACTTCTTGGTTAGTACTTTATTTTAGCCTGGCGTAGTCATGATACCGTTTATAGGGAAGGTAACTGACTTATGATCTATTTCTTTTTCAGCTGAGATGGTAGAAAACTCTCGACACTCTTCGAAGGGAAAGATGGTGCTGTCGAAATCTTCTAAATCTGTAGAGAATGCCCCTATTGAGCAGAGAGCGTCACGTAAAAGGAAGTTGGAGATATGTCATGAGTCCGAGGAGGATAGAGAGGAATCTCCAGAATCTCCTCATGAGCCCCCTATTCGTCAGGGTACGGGATCTGGTTATCCTCCTCTTCATCTTAGAACATCTTTGGGTGTTCGAGGATGTCACACCTGGTCGATGCCCCATCCCACTAATAATCCAGTCGATAGGAAGAGGAGTTATTATGGACGCTCTGGCCAGGATCTTTCTTTAGTCGGAGAAAAACATCCAAAACCTACCCTTGTCGAAATGATCGAGGATCATTTAGAGGGAAAGAGGGCCGCTGGTTATTCCGAGAAGGACTCTCTTATCCACGATGATAGTGAGAATGCGATTGATAAGGCAACCCGTATCCTTTTGTCTGGTGTTTTTACTCGTGATCTGAATAAGCTTCTTCATAAGGATCCTCTAGAGAAATTTCAGCGAGCTTCCCTTTATGCTGAAAAGGTGATATATTTTTCCTTCAATCATGCTAACAGATAATTTTAAGGGTCTTCCTTAATTTTCTAATTCATCTCTTTTTCTTTCTCTCTTTGTTTGTTCGGACTAAGACGTGTCTTGCGTCATACGCTTATGAAAATGCACTTTGGAAACAACAGTGCGAGTTCCTGGAGGAGAAGAATAAAGCTTTGCTTCGTAAATCCTCCGGTTCAGAGGTTGGTCCCTCAACATCGTCTTCCGTTCCTGTCATAGAGACTCCCGCTACCGGGACTGAAGATCAAGAAATGATGAATAGGGTGATGGAGGTTTCTCGTGCTCAAGAGCAGGCCAACCAAATGGCTAGAAAGTTAGAGGAGTTCCAGTTACAGAGCACGGCTCGAATTAGTGAGCTCGAATCTCAAGTGTCAATCCTTGAAACTTCTCTAGAGGAGTATGAAAAGGATGTTCCACTGAGCGGACTTAGGGATCGATACGGTAGGAATCCCGATGAAAGAGTTGTTCGTGAATTCCTCAATTCCCCTGTTCATACGGCGTTGGTGTATCGGATGGTCGGTCCTTTACTTGAAAATACTTTTAAGAAAGCGATTCATCAGCTGGTCGCTTTGGAGATGATCGATGATCGTCGAAAGGAGTATTTTAAGGCTGCTCATATTCGGTTGAATCGCTATGGTGAACTTTATTCTTCTTCTGAGGTCCCAGATGTTGTATATCAAGGTTTTCCTCTGGCTCACCTTGTCGAAGAATTTGGAAATCCATTGCCGATTCCTCCTTCTGACGTCAACGAAGAGCTCGATAATACTTTTGTTGATCCCGAAGTCGAGGAAGAAGAGGAAGAGGATATTGGTATGACTGAGGACGTCGGTACCGACCAGAGAATTCCGGATAGCGAGCAGGCTTCTTAAAACTGTGATTTTTTTGAATAATCCTTGTAATTATTTACTCGTAGGTATTAATTGTAATTTTACCTTTTCTTCTCTTTGTATGCTAAACGTTTCGTATTCTGTCAGTCGTGTCTTTTCACATTCGCCGTAATAATTCAGACAAGTCATTAAATTTGCCGTAATCATTATGCGTGTGTCTTTTCTTATTCTAGCGTTTGCTCCAAGGTCAGTTTTCCTGTTTCGCGCCCTTTCTTTAGGTCTGTCGCGTCCTTTCGTGTAGTATAAATACGAAAGGTAAAAACTTGACTTGTTTTTACTACTATACTCCTCTCTTAACAGAATACTCTTTCTTTAGTTAGTCGATAAACTTTCTCGATATTAGTTTGTATTTTTCCATAATCCGACCATGAGCAACCTTTTTGGTAATACTTCGAAGCGACCTTCCCGTGAGGGCGCTCGGGATAATAGATCTAAAAAACATCGAAGAGACGGACCGTCGATGGAGCCTCCTCGTTCATCCCCAATAATTAGATCGGAGATTGATACTCGCGTTATTGTCTTCGAACCTCTTTCTGTAGTAAACTCGTCGTTTTCAGAACCAATCTTCTCTTCTTCCACTCAAATAGGGAGTATGCCTTCCCCTGGTCGGATAGCTTTTGGAGATTCTTCTAACGTGGAGCAGGTTTACAATATACCTGTTTCATCAGGTTTTTCTTCTTACGAGTATGGAGGGGATTTTGCTAGTTCCCTTCCTTTTCCTACTTCTACTGCC